>PVIU01011249.1:0-65673 GCA_004026605.1 Ondatra zibethicus
CTAGGAAGGAGTGCATTCAAAAAGACTCGGTTCTCAAAAAGTTAATATATGCAGAAGAGATAGGTCCTGGTGTCATTGTTTGTGGGTTCTCCATCTGCCAACTTTCGCCGCCACATTCAGAGAGTCTGGTTTGATCATATGCTCATTCAGTCCCAGGCCAGGTGGATTGGTGTGCTCCCATTAGTTCAGGCACACTGTCAGAGCAATGGATTGAGCCCCCAAGGTGCAGGTGAAGAGCAGAAGGTGGGAGAAGATGAGTTAGGAAGTTAGGACCGTGAGGGGCTGGTCCACCTACAAACTCTTTAACTTCCGCTCAGAAATTTTAATTACTGATAGGACAGTTATGGACAGCTGTGGTCAGTAAGACATATTTTTATTAAGGATTTTATAATCTGCCTCCTTTTCTTTTTTTAAATCCTAAATATTAGCATTATTTGTTTCCTAGTTATTAATCCTACAACATTTTGTTGGAATAGAAAATAAGTAATGTAATTACATAAATGACTAGAAGTCTATCATTTTTAACTTATTTTGCAAAAATACATCCTATAGCACATATTCTATGATTTGTGAAGCAAATTTAGATACTCCAAATTAATTAAAGAGACATCTTTGAAAATTTCTCTAAGGACACAGAAAAGAAACTAGAAAATCACGGAACCATCTTTTTATATCTGTCACTTGAATTCTTTATTAAAGTTGCATTAAAAAGGTTTGGTTTTTTCCCCAAACTTTTGACCCCTGCCATCCCCATCTTTAGTAGAGTTTTAAACATTTAGAAAGAAGTGATCATAGGGCTAACAACTAAAAGAATCTTTCAGTATCAACAGTGTTTACTTATATCTAATCTGAAATTCTGGGCATTGTTGATTACAGTTAAATTATGGCAGAAGACTGACAAACATCTTTAATGACAATATAAAAGGTAAAATCAATATTTAATTTATGAATAGTTTTGTTATTTATAGAAACCTAATTATTTACTATGTTCCTATTAACATTGCACAACACACATATTTATTCTCAGAAGTATAAAACCTTAAGGCTATGTAGTTTACTATCTGGGAGATCTTATTAGTGTGCAGTTAGGCATAGCTTCAATGGGCAAATCTCTCAGCCTCTCATGAGATTGCTGCCAAGAGGACAGCTATATTGTACTCTCGTCTATAGACTTGTGTAGAGATTATTCTGCCCCCAAGATCACTTATACTGTGCACTGTTGTTATTTCCCTATAGAGCCAAGCTTTCTACTGTACATTTGCTTGGGGCATCCCAGTTCTTATGACCTACCCTCTTTGTCACAATCTGTCTCTGAAATTCTCGGGAGTGTTAGACTATGGAGGTGTACCTGAGCTAATGCAAACAGGAAACAGCTTTTCCCCTTGGACGTTTTCAGCTCTATTTTAAAGGCCTATCACTTTACACTCTGTGCAGGACAGTCTTCAATGAGCATAAATTGATTTATTTTGGATCGTAGCAAAACCAGTGAAGTGTGTTCATATTTAGTACATGAAGTAACCATATCACTGGAAAGATGTACTTTATTCTTGTGAGGTTTGTGGAAGGCTTATTTTAGAATTCTTCATATCGCAGATGGTTGAACTATTAAGTAATATTAAATGTGAAATTCAAAGTAAATGAATTAAAATAAATTTAAATTTAATTTCTTTTTATTTCACACACAAACATTAAGAGTACATATTATAAATTTATGTAATGTTTTGGTACATAAATATATTATTTATTATTGAATTCAGGTTAATATTATTTTTTCTTAAAACTGCTTCTTGGTAGCAGAGATAATCCAAAGTACTTGACCTTACAATACATTGCTGTTATTTAAAGTTACTCTAATGTTCAAGAGCATATCTATTATTCAGGTACTTATTAAATGACAGCTCAGTAGCCATTGATTTTGTCAAGCTCTCTTCTTCCATCAAATTGTTCTTCCCAACCTTTACTAATAATTACTCTACCCTGAATTTTTGTGCTATTAGCCTTCGGCATTTAATTTATTCAGGTCATTAGGTTTGGAATGCATAGGCCCTGCCAAAACAGAAATCTTCTTTATATATAGATATTAAAAAATGAAGTTAGTATGTATAAAAAACATCTGTTGGCCCATGCTCATTGCAGCAGTAGTCATAACTCACAAAAAAATCAAATGATTTAAATGTTCATCACATGATGAAAGGAAAAATAAAGCATGGTATATGCACTATGACCAATATGGCCATGAAAGGAAGGGTATTTTATAATATGTGGAAACCTAGTTGGTAATGATATAATTATGCTATGTAAGATAGAGATGAAAAGATAATTACTATGTCTGCTCTTTCGTGTGTGAAGGTAACAAAGACTTGGAACTTAACATATGTGTAAAAAGTATTCATATAGATCTATATCTTGGTTACTTTTCTATCACCATGTCAAAACACTATGACACAGGAAGCAACAAGAAGAAAAAGAAACATATGTCAATTTTGGGTATCATGGTTCCAGAGAGATAATATCTATGACTATCATGGTAGTGAGCATGGCAGGAGACAGGGGAGCAGAGTGCTCGATAAATAGCTAAGATCTTGAATCCTGATACAAAAGAGAGAGAGAGAGAGAGAGAGAGAGAGAGAGAGAGAGAGAGAGAGAGAGAGAGAGACGTGACGTGGGAGGAGAGTATGGGGTGGAATAGTTAAGTAAGAATGTCAGGGTCTTTGAAATCCGAGAGCCTACCCCCAGTGACACACCTCCTCTAACAATGCCATACCTTCTAATCTTCTAAAACAGTTCTAAACACTAGCAACTGGGCCTTTGAATATGTGAGCCTATAGGAGCCATTTTCACTGAAACAGTCACAATACATAAGCAAGCACTTAAGCCTCACTAAAACTGAAGTCCTGTGTAGTAAAAATTAAGAGTAGACCAAATGAACTCAAAGGTTACCATGTGTTCTTGAGTGTTAAAATTGAACTCACAATTGTTAGCCTTAGCAATCAACTAATTTCAGAATATTCTGCATAAATGAGGAGTTATGACATTTAGTTTCATGGGATAATGTGGTATCTCAGCAATCATACTTCAAGTCACAAGAAAGAAAGAAAGTTCATAATGTAATATAAAAGTTCACTTTATTATGCTTATTTCACATTATTTTTAAATAACAAACTGTGTTTGCAATCAGCTTTTCTTCTTGTTACTCAAAATGTCTCCACAGCCATCGATATTTATCAAGATATAACCAATGAGATATTTTTGTATTAAAAATCAATGCAGATTAATTTAATAAAGTATTATCGACTCAGCAATTTGAAGATTTTTAATCTATACATTTAATAGATTAGTAAGGTTTGGCTACAATGTTCTTATGCCAGCCCCATGTTTATGAGATCTGAGGTTATTTGAGAAAATGAGTCCAATATTCTCAGATTTTGTTATACAATTATACAATATGCATTTGATCATTTTTTAAATTTTTGTTATTTATATATTATCATTATACATATATATATATCTCCAATGTTATTTTAAAGCACATAAACACTGATGCCAAGTATAGCTGACTAGTTAACAAATAATTTATCTCTTTAAAAATTAAAACAGTGAGAAGAAATTTCAAAGCATTGCAAAGTCAGCCAGCAGATATATTGGCCTTCTAACAGAACCTTCCAATAGGATGATAAAAGGCCGCCTCATACTGTAAGATAAATCCTTCAGGAATATATTTTGTTTTGTTTTGTGTATATACAGCTTGTTTGTTTCCTCTTTTGATTTTTCATTTGCTTTCACGTGTAAAAATTCTCTCACTTTTCTTGTGTTTAAATATCTTAACACCTTTATATTCGCCATCTGTACAAGTGTTTGTGATTGGCTCTTGCTTGACTTTGTTTCCTTCGATAGCAAAACTATTTAAAACACTTGATTTTCTACTACCTAATAGTCACCTCAGTCAGGGTTCGTCTTATGCAGTACGTCAAGTCAATTGATCCATCTGTTTCCATCCGCATGCTTGAGAATATCTCTCTTTAATTTCTTCTCCTTGTTTATAGGAGAATCGATCTACCATTTCTTCATCTTGTGCTCTAAGACTCCTACACTGTTGCTGCATGTCTTTCCCGTTGTCATTTTCTTTGTAAATTTCTATAGGGTCAGCAATGTCAGGAAAACAAGTTTTGAAATTTCTAATTTCTGGAAAAACAATGGTTTATTGGTGCAGTGATTGTAAATAGCATGTTTGAGAATAAATACCAAATGTAAAACTTCATCTTATATCTTTCTAACTCCAACGCTTGGTTAGGCAGGAACTGTGACTGGAAGTTACCTCAAATAAAAGAAGCAATTATTCTTTTCACCAGCCTCACAAAGTAAACTACTCAGTGGTCTGTTGTTTTGACTAAGCAGATGACCACTCACAGAATTATACTGTAGGATAAATACTAATAAGCTGTCAGCTGACTCCAGAAGTCAGTCTCCATGGAACCTGAGAGGATACCAAGGAAGTAAAAAGTCACACGACCTCTAGCAGTGCTAGAAGGGGGACATTACTGGGCTCACGTAGAGGCTCCTACTCTCTACAGGTTCTTGGGAAATCAGCATGAGGCAAGGCTCTAAATGTTCATTATAAATCATTTTATTTAGTTCATGGTTGTGCCTCTGTGAATAACATTCAATTACAGGTAGTTGCTTGTAACACAAAAATATACACTTTATGGTACTGAAGGGATAGTTTGATAGTTGAAAGTGTTTGCTGCTCTTGCAAGGAGCTGAGTTTCGTTCCCACCACTGATATACAGTTCCCAATCATCCGTTACTGTATTTCCAGAAAATTCAATACCCAATCTGATCTCAGTGGGCATCAGGCATACATTTTGTGCCTATACATATATATAAAGGCAAAACACACACATACACACATAAAAATAAAAAGTAAAAGTGAGAATAATTTTTAAGTGCACAATTTGTACCCACCCACACAGCATTACCTGCATGCTCTTCTTCAGATTCCTTTGACTTAGAATATCCACTAACTGCTTCTATATATTTAGCTACATCCTCTGTCTTTTGCCATCAGCAAATTTTCTCTAAATATTTTAAAGTAACATCATACAAATATAATGATTTTTCTATTCCACATAGTGTGAGACTTATATGACATATAATAATTTTTACTTATTCATGTTTATCTATGTATTATTGTTTGGTAAGGGGACATGGCATGAGGTGCTGTCTGTTTACCACAGAGTGCATATGGGTATAGGAAAGGAACTGACAGTTAACTTAAGTTATCTATTTCCAAGATATGGGTCCTGGAAAAACAACCGCAGGAGGTTGCTCCTGATCCACTTCATTTAAAAAATTTTGCTTTTATTTGTATTTATATATTGCAGCTAGTATATTTAAAATTCATAAGAAATCAATTTAAACTTAGTTGCAGTGTATTTCTTTAATGCTTCCAAACAATTACACATTCCTCTCCTTAATATGCCATAAAAGAATTCTTTTAAAGTTTGAGGAAAAAAATTATAGTGTGAGTAGAGTAAAGATAGATATCACGGGAGAAAGGAAACGTGATTGTGTAAGTTAATTCTTTTATCTTATCTTTTGGATTGATTGTGACTTGTGATGAAGTTTCTGTCAATATGATTTTGTGGGTCTTGTAGTAACCAGCTCATGATAAATATCATTTTTCCTTTCCTTTCCTTCTTTCCTTCCTTCTCTCTATCTTGCTTTCCTCCTTTTGATGTTTTGAGACAAATTTTCTCTGTATAGAATGGTCTGTACTGAAACTAGTTCTGAAGATCATGATCTCATAGAAACTATCTGTCTATATGTCTCTGCCGCCAATTGCTGGAATTAAATACATGAGCCACCACTTCCTGGCTAATAATCATCTTTTTTTTTTTTTAAGCTCAAACACAGTCACCACTACCTCAAATTATGTAGTCAATTCCCACAATTGGGAAAATCACAAAGGTCAACATATCTGGAATGCAATGGATAAACCAAACCCCTGAAAAACTACCTTCATGATCATGGTATCTCCTCTGCCAGATAAGTGTAGATGAACATCTTCTGAAAGCACAGAAACAAACCAAAGAATCTATTTGTGAAGACAAGAAATGTCTTTCATGAATGGTCCTAACTTGTTATATCACAGTCTCTGATACATATTGTCCAAACCAAATATCCTGTTTCCTGTGAGGACTAAGGCACGTTTTATATGTTCTTAAATATTGTGGGCTCGATTTTCTATAGTGGTCCACTCAAAATTGGAAGCCATCCAAAGAAAAATCACAGAGAATATTCTGTTTTTCAGCTAAGGGATAGAGAAAATTTTTTGCTGCTGAGATGTGTAAGATGCATGTTGCTAATGTTAACCCAGGAGAAATGTTAGAGACTACTCCAAGGCCTTGGTTAATACACTTTACTGAAATCAAGTACCCTTATCAGCCAAGTACCTAACTAGTAATTGTCAATATTTTCCACATTTTGCTTACTTGTTCCATTTTAAAGAATGACATCATTATAACAAACTGTCCAGAATGTGAAGATTTCAAGACCTATTTATTTAGTGATTGAGAGCATGTGAATTAGTATGGCCTTATACCGTGATATCCAATGAATAATGCTGCTTACTTCACATAAACATAGCACAAATATACCTAGGTAATAATATCCATTCGGCCTTCTCTTCTCGATGAGGAAACTAACTAGAAAAAATATAACTATTATGAAAGTATGAACCTACTCTTATATACATGACACTGGTATTTACAAAGTTTTCACCTAAAAATTAGATCAAATAACCTGGTACAAACCACAGTGAAGCTATAATTTTCTAACTATTAAGCTCATGATTTATGAGATCTACTTTGCAGTGGAGGGAATTCTGTGGGTTAATGTTCTTGTACACTGTAAATATTTGTCACTCACATTAGTTTAATAAAATGCTGATTGTCCATTAGCCAGGCAGGAAGTGTAGGTAGGGAAACCAGACTAGAAGAATTCTGGGAAGAGGAAAGGTAGAGTCAATCACCAGCTGGACACAGAGGAAGCAAGAGAAGAATGTCTAACTGAGAGAAGGTACCAAGACACATTGCTAACCATAGACAAAAATTATGGGTTAATTTAAGTTGTATGAGCTAATTAATCATGATCCTAAATTAATAGCCCAAACAGTTTATAATTAATATAAGCATTTGTGTATTTCTATGGGACTGAATAGCTGCAGGACTTGGAGGGACACAAACTTCCATTTACAGAATTGGTCTTCTACCTTGGCACATGTGATTTTAAGAGAACCTCAGACAAAAAGAAAATTACTCAATTCTGATAGGTATAAATATATCTTTGACAAATGCTCACTTGAAGCCTGAAAGCTATTCTCAAAGAAAGTTTATGGAATGAGTAGATTCATAAAAAAAACACTTGATTGATAGTATATCTTTTCTAAATGTAGATGATTTTGTTAGTTTGTCCCAGGAATTACAATTAATTTATAGTCATTAAAAATTTTGTGTGGAATTATGGCTATTTTTTGTCATTGTTTTTAGAGTCATCTAGGCAAACATCTAAAGATACCTTTGAGAAAGTAAAGTGTACTTGTATTATAAAATTGCATATAATTATATTATAAAATCCTGTTTCAAAAGACCAAGTCTTTATGAGGTAGATGCAGAAGGATCAATGAACGTTCAAGATCAACTTGCTAGATAAAGTGAGTTTCAGACCAACTAAGTCTATATATAAATAGTCATATTAAAAAAATCAAATAAAACATTATCCTTCCTTATCTTCAATCCATGGGCCTTCTTTTTATAAAGAAATCACAATACTTTAACAATATTTTTATACTTTCTGAGAATTTTGGGCAATTAATTTTGAGCATTTTTAGTCCTTCTGTCCATAGCATACTTTCCGCCCTTCCATCCTTTTCCACACCAATTAGAGGATTTCTTCTTTTATTCATTCCAGCCCATTTTGTTTTGACCAGAAAGTCTTGGAAATAGGGGTGGCCCTGGCATGTGACAGACCCATCAGGCATCATATTAAAGAAAACTAATTCCCTCTCTTTCAGCTATTATCAAATGTTAATATCTGCTAAGCTACTATCAGAGTTACTTAACCATGCAATCCCTTCCCATCTAGGATTTTATCTGACTGGAGGTTCTGCTGGTCATATGCATACGTTCACAATCATCCTTGAAGTTATCAAATACCTCTGGCCCTCAAAGTCTATAAAACTGTTAAATGAAGTATAAAGAGTTTTACTAGGGCCTTAGTTGTGGAATTTTTTAAAATGTGGATATTCATATTTGTCCTGGAAAAATCAAGAAACGGTTGGTTTTGAGAACAATGTTGACTGTACTATATTTGTATTCTGTTATGTACATGAACCATTGGAGCCCACTGATTTAATGCTGTAGCTTAGATTAATATCCCTAAAAGGTCTATGTTATAGGACTGGTCTCATAAGGAGAGGGATTTAGAGAGTCAGTAGAATATTTCCAGTTCCAAATGCATCTTTGAGACAACCAGTTGCAAAGATCTATTTTTCTTCCAGCCTCAGAAATTGAATAGTTTTTAAACCATAGACTCAGAGAAGAAGGCCATGCAGTCTTGCATTTGCTCCTAAAGATTCCATGAACTACATATTTTACCTTATAAGTAATTTCCAGATAATATTTTGATGCAATAATGTGAAGTTGACCCTTATAAGGGGACACAGAGAAATCTAAATAAAACAAAAGAGGAGAAAGCTGTTGGCTAGCATTATGTGACAATGATTCAGTTGCTACTTGCCGTACCTTTATACTTTTGCATATCTATTCTATTCAGGAGAAATGACTTGTCCCACTTAATCTTTGACGGAAAGCCTATGGAAATGAGTGCTTTACATGTGATAGTAGTTCTTATAGTTATGTTATTTATGGGTAACATAAAGGCGTTGGTGTATGGTCTATGTGTCAATAATGTTTTTGAATGCTTTTAATGTTCCAAGTATTTTCTTTTCAAGATTACAGTTTAATTCCATTTGTCTGTTTTCTTTCCTTATTCTAAATACTCTCAAAAATCCCTCTCCACTCTCTTTCAATGTTATGACCACTTTTTCACTAGTTGTGAGTCTGTATATATATTATTATACATATATATGTGATATATATTAAATTAAAAGTTTATTTAACTGATATGGGAAGTTGAATTATCTCATCTCCCCTGCAACCCTAGATAATCTGCTGTTTCTATGTTAACTGTGAAAACAACAACAATGGAATCACTAGAGAAATACTTGTTTTATATTTTTCATAAATAATTCACTGCCATTTAAAAAAGTGTTAATATTTTTGCTTAAGCATCAATTTTGACATAAAATATTGTTCATAACATAAAATAATGTTTTTATAACCTGAAAGATATAACATTTAAAGGAGATTTATGGCTCTCCTCCCTTTACCCATTTATAAACAATTCATAGGTATAATTAATTGCTCTAAAATATGAATGTTACAACTACAATAAATTAGAGTGGTAGAACAGATTTTCCAAGAATTACCTTCCCATAGTAATTTAGAACTTATTTTAGCCAATTATTGCTTAAGAATTTTTCATCGAATTCTTAGGCTTCTGTAATACCTAGGTTTTTTTTCAGTGCTGAAATGGGGTAAATGATGTCTTGGTTGCTTATATGCAGTTAAGAATAAATGACATAAAATGACTAAAGTGGCTAGAATATTTAAAGATTTTATAAAAGAACAATTTGAAATACTGCTTCTGCATAATAGCCTTTGATTTCTTCATGTTTTAGAGAAGCAAGGCCTTTTTCACAGATGGTATCAAAAAAGACAGCCTATCTCCAGATAAGTCTGGGAAAAGATATGTAATTCTATCATACTCCCC
Source organism: Ondatra zibethicus (assembly GCA_004026605.1). NCBI lineage: Eukaryota > Metazoa > Chordata > Mammalia > Rodentia > Cricetidae > Ondatra > Ondatra zibethicus. Next base: position 9,892 of record PVIU01011249.1, read on the forward strand.
CCTACACACACATTCTGATGAGAGTCATTTCCAAGAGGAAGTACAATTTTTCAAATAATTCCTTGGAGACCACATGTTTTCCGAGGACACAATCCATGTCTTTGTCTACATTGAGAGAGAATGACCATCAAATATAAGGCATATATTTGCTCTGAGTTCCAAGAGGTTATCTGTCAGGGTGATTGTAGGCTCTGTAAAATGTTGATAACAGCCTGTCAGAGGTGATGTGTTTACAGTGATTTTTTCATCGGGCAAGCCACATACATATTGTGTAAAGTGAGGGTCTTTTGAGAGCAGCTTTCTGCAATTTGAGCAAATCACCATCACTTTTTTTTTTTAATCCAGCGGCTAATACAAACAGTATACCAAAGATGTCAAATCTTCTTGCAATTTTTGCTTTGAACAGATAATGTCATAACTAAAATGCAAGAAATATTTGACTTAAACCAATCATAATTGTAAATTATTTCATATAAAAACCAGACTTTTCAGTGAAAAGGAAAATAGCTATAAAATGAAGAAATATTTAAGGTTCTGTTATATTTAAGTGGCTGGAAATTGAATTGAAAACTGGTAGTATAACACATCTTTTAAACTAAGATGTCACAATACATTGTTATATATATATATATGTATATATATATATATATATATCATACAAGCAGTAATATTTTTAACAAATGCTTCTCTCCAAAGCATAAACTTTATAAGGGAGAGTTAGCTATATCTAGACAGCAAAAAATGGAAACAAACTATAAACCCTGGTGAAAAGGTATGGTACTCATTATCTGACAATACAAAAAACTAAACAAATATGACACAGATTAAAAATACCAGGAACAAGTAGACCAATAGCTTGAAGAACATGTTTTCTCTGAGCACACAAGTGAGAGAAGCATTTGCCATAAAAAGCAACATCTCTCAATCTCTTCCTCGATGCAGCAACTTCTTTGTGTAGAGAATAAGTAATACTGCTTTAGAATAATTAAAGCAAAAGGAATGGAAAATTGTCTTTTAGAAACCCAGCAAAGCATTCCTACTGATATGTATGATATAATTAACTTGTTCCTTATCATGTGTTGACTATTTATAGGACACTCACACACACTCCTTCTGGGCATGTTAAACTGAAAACCATTTTGATAATATCACATGAATCCATTAGCATTAGGAACTGGTACTAATATGTTTTATTCTCCTTCTTACCTATCTACATTTTCTCCCTTATGAATAACTTCAAACTAGAGTTCAACTAGTGTAATATGTATGTGAGCCTTTACTATCAACATTGCGAATGTGACTAAAATCTCAGCCCTGTTCCAAGGAATTGAAAGCATTCTCAGCTGAAAGTATATATTGTCTATTATATACAGAAATATACTCTTCACTTTACTAATATTCTTAAACTTTTATTTAATTAGATGACCTTTCATTGTTTGATTGATTATTATTTTTATGGTGTCTCTTCCATTAGACAGTCTGCTGGTCAAGAACCTAAGAATAGATTACACAGTGAACTAGGTGAAAACCAAATACTGCCGCTCTGCTAAAGGAGCATGTCAATAAAATGACTCCTAATAATATTCTTCTATACTTACCAGTGCCTTCATCAACCACTGTTAGAGAAGCTTCCTCCTGCAACAGAGAAAACATGTGAATGTCAAACATTAAAGCTTTCAGTGTATAGTTTCATGTCTTTCTGTTGAAACATGAGCTGAAGAATATAAAACTCAAGAGAAAGAACCCTAGAAATGATGAGTTATTGACAACAAATCCTGTTACTTAATTTTTCTGTATTTAACTTAAATTCTTTCCTTGTCTCAAGTATATGACAATACTCACAATTTTGAAAAGGTCAAAATTAAATTCTGCAGCATTTTCATTTTTTGAGCATTTGTAATAGTTTACTGTTTAACTATTAAAAATATGTCCAAGAAATCCTAGAAATTATGGAATTATTCTAATTAGTCATTTTCTGCCACAATAGAAAATACAGGAGCAAAAGTTTGTAAACTAAAACTCTCCCTCCAATCATAAAGATACTGAAGCCATATCCACCGCAATTACATAATTTGAAAGTCAATTTGACAGTGAAAAACGTATCTAAACAATAAGAAAGCAATTCAAACCGAATTACTAACAACGTAAGCAAAATAAAACAAAATACAGTTCATTGAAATTATACAGTTATTGGTTACAAAGCATAATTTATTAAACGTTTACATCAGCATAGCTATGGAGACTTTGGATGATTGTTCAAATCGTCTTTGAGTGTCTGCATTTGAACTCATGTTTGAGGCCAAACATAAAGCTGAAATGAATAGGCTATGTTAAAGTTGGCACTGTTTAAAACACAATTTTCAAAAAGGATGAATATGCAAACACAATATTAGGAAAAGACAATAGCTAACATCTAAGGTGCTAGCTGAATATACAAATCTATTTCTAGTCCTTACATGAGGGAGCAGATAAAATCTGATATAAAATGTTAAACAAACACATACCTGGAACAGGAAGACTTATAAAGGAAAGTGAAAATAATCTCGATGGAGTAAAAATGAATAAGAGATATGGTTATGAAAGTTTTGATATTTTTATGTTCTTTTAAAGTAAAATGTGATAGCAGCTAAACATCCACTAATTATTGCTAATTATGTGTGTGCTGTCTATATTCATAAATAGAAATAAATACTGAAAAATGTGTAAGTGCAACTTGCTCAGTCTATATATTGTTATTTATATGCAGATTTTATGGCTAAAACTTTGGTGTTGTATAACCAATGGGTATTCCACTACCTGAGAATTATTATTTAGTGCACTCCCATAATTCCTTAGCTGTCTGTTATTCTTTGCATAGGGTTGGTGCCTCTTAGTCTTTCTCAGTCTACTTTAGCATGTCTATTTTGTTGTCCTTGTTCATATTATCATTAGGTAGTCATGTTGGTGAGACTTCATACATGTAGTGCCCATAGTCCCAACAAACAATCTTACAGGGAACTCCCTGAATCTCTGCCACTCACAATCTTTCCACCTTTTCCCTCACAATAATCCATGTAGAAGAACAGTCAATCTTTTCATTTTTTTCATACAATATATTTTACTCAATTCTCCTCTTCCCCAAATTCTCCTAGATACTAATCACTTGACAAATCATCCATGTTTGTTTGCTTCTTTCAAAATCAAAAAGGAACATGGCAAAAAGGATATAGAAAACAATAAGACAAAAAATTCCCAAGAATAATCAAATAATTAACAAAAATCATGCACACGTACATATACAAAACCCATCAAGTTTGTTTTATGTTGGCCCTATAGTCCAGAAATTTCCCTGGAGACTAGTGGATATACTCAGGGACACCATATTGAACACAACTGGTTTTCTCTTCTTCAGAGGGTCTCCATTGCAGACAACTTCTTGGTCAGCAGTATGAACAATAGTTTACTTCTCATCTCAGTGCTGGGAGTCCATATGGCTTGAATAACTGCTTGTACTTCTGCAGAAGTCTGTGCAAGTTCCTATGTACCTAAGTCCTATTGTTCCTGGAAGGTATTGTTTCCTTGAAGCCAAACATCACCTCCAGATCTTTCATTCTTTAATCCTCTTTTTCCACATAGGTCCATGTACATTAAGAGCAGAGAGTTGATGAAAGCATACCATTTATGACTGAGTACTCTAAAGTTTCCCAATCTCTGCATAGTGCTCATTTGTGGATAACTGTGTTAAATCCCATCTCCTGCAAAAAGAAGTTTCCCTAATATAGGCTGAATGAGGCACTAATCTATGACTATAACAATATATTGTTAGGGACCCTGTAATTGCTTTGTTTCTTTAGCATAATAATAGTAGTAGCTTTGACCCTAGGCTCATGACTAATCTTTTCTTCAGTTCTTGACCAACTTGACAGTGCCATTCATCAGTTCAATCCCATGCAGTGTGTCATAACTCCAATAAAAAAAATGGTTGGTCACTCTCATAAAAATTGTGTCACTATTATACCATTGTGTCTTGCAGGTCGGTCACTTGTAGGGCACAACACTTGTAGCTTTGTAATAGTTGTGGTTATCTTTCTCTTGCAGTAGTGTGCACAGTAACGTACAGTTTCATGGATGCTAGTCAGAGTGCAGAAACCAGTCAAAAGCCTTAGCCATACCATTCAGGATTTGAAGAGGATATCCTATTCACACTTTGGCCAGTAATTCCATTAGAAATAACCTATTCCTAGAACTAGAGGTGTTACTTGGTTGAATACAATGTTTAGTTGTGACATTTTCTCCAACATTATGTGGTGACACATTTTGGATTGTTTTCCCATATGTATATATTTTAGGAAGATTCTACAGCAGTAGGGTTTTAAAATGATCTTTAATTTCAGTTGTCCTTTACAGTATTGCTTTCTTTATGATCTTAACCACCATCTCCCTTCCCACTTAAATGACTATTTCATTGCAAAGCAAACAGCACTTGTTTCTTTATGCATTTTCATTTTAACTTCTAAATTCCACAGTGGTTACTGTATATACCAGCTGGAGATCTTTATACTTAGAAAATATTTCTTCTAATGGGCTACAATAGTTTACCAAATGTTTAAAGAAAGAAGTAGAGAGAGATGGAAAGTAAAGTGTTTGACAGAAAGGGAAATTCTGCCCTGATTATATTGGTCATCAACTGACCTTTACTTGGAGGAAATTGTTCTGTTTTCCAATATTGGAAACTATGGCAAGTATATTTTAAATTTCTATTGTAACATGAGACGTGGTAGATGAACTTTTGTCCTGTGAGGAATTCTGGAAACAAGTTTTGTATAATTTGTGTATGAGAAGCATCTTTCTCTACAAAAGCTGAAACTCACCCATGTATATATCTGAGTGAACCCCTTTGGACTAGAGCCCAGAGAAAAGTGCTTTCATTATTGCTCCAAATTCTTATAGTGCTTTAATATACTGAGGTATTAGATTTCTCCTGAGATACATTTCTATATTTTACACTTTTCCCCAGGAAATTATCTTTCTCGATGAGATATTAAATTCACTTGCATAAAATATTATAAGGTGTTTTAATAGAAGTTTTAATTTCCTATTTCAGGAAATATAATTCCCCTTTTCCCCTTTAGTCTTAAATATTTTTACCTACTTTTTCCTTATGTAGGCTTTGAATATTATATTTTGTTTCTGGAAGGTTTTTCAAAGTTTTAGAGGTGTTCTGAGACCTTTTAAATATAATTTTCTAAGTAATGTATTCAAATCTTATTTTCATATTTATATTGTTTTTCTTGAATTGATTACTGCCCTGTGTCCTGTTGAGAAATAAATATTAATAGTCATTTACTTTTCCTGCTAGTAAGATGAATAATTTTCTTTGTGTATATGTATATTTGTGGGATTGGGTCTGTCTTCATTTGTGTGTGTGTGTGTGTGTGTGTGTGTGTGTGTGTGTGTGTGTGTGAATTGCATATATGTGAAAGTTAGAGGACAACATCCACTATCATTCCTTAGGTACTTTCTACCATTTTTAAAAAATAAGTGCTCTCTTCTTTTCCGTAAACTTTACAAGAGTCTAGAGCTCCATGGATCTGCCTGACTTACCAACAGTGGTATTACAAGCTGTGCCACTGTAGCCAGACTTTTAGCAGGAGTTCTGGTTATATGAATCCTAATTTTTGTACTTGTGAAACAAGAACTTAAACCACTGATTGAACTATTTCACTAACCCTATTTTACTTTCCTTTATTTATAAACAAAAATTATGAAAAGATTGTCTATCTGTTTTCAATTTCAAATCCTCCTGTGTAGTCTATCAATCTTTAGTTTGTTGCTTTTTGATGTTCTCTGGCAATCATTGTATTCAGTCACGGAAAAACTTTCATTGCATTTCTCTTATTGTTGTTCTAGAGATCACCTTCATATACCAAAACTGTAGATGTTGGAATTCATTGCTGCTCAATTCTGAAGGCTATATTTTTCTCTTGTTTTATTTTTGACAGAAATTATTAGTTACTTCTAACACATTGGTGTTCTATTACGATCTTGATTCCACTGTCCAGCTGTGATATATGAACTCTGAATAGATTCAATCAAGCATTATGTTTAGATTTTGACATAATGTCCACTAGATATCCATCTTCAGATTCAACTAACACAAATATGTTTGTTCCATTATCATTCTAAGTACATGCCCTTTCCCCATTCATAATTCATTAAAGTAGTAGCAAAGTAGTTGTCTACCTTACAAATTAGAAACACAAAAGCCTGAAGTTTACAGATGTTCAACTAGCACTTCCCATGTCATAACGTATTGTTATTCTTATTTCATGATTAATTCAATGTATTCTGTTTTCACAATAATGCCTATGTCTAAATCTTTATTTTCTATGTAGTATTATTGCAGTAGTATTAATAATTTTCTATTTATCTCTAAAGAAGTGTCTACTTTCTATTTACTAAATTTTAGGCACACAAACTTCTTAAATATTACAGGATTAAAAATATTGAATCCTAAAGTGGCTGTAACTATATTATGAATAATGTAGTCATACATATTAATTTATTCCTCCAGAAAGTATATTCGGATTTTGTTTTAATTTTTCCCACAAATAAAACTTTTAATTCAGTCTTAGCCTTAAAAACCCTACTTATCTTAAGATAAAAAACATATTAATCTTAAGTAAACTGTTTAAGAATTTAAAAAGAAAATTAGTGAACACATCTGAATGGTAATGATTTCTTTTTATAAGAGTTCAGGCAATTTTCTCTTGGTGGTACAGATGTAAAATTTTAAAATTAGTATGTTATGTTGAGTAGATTTAAAGGTAATATACAATTGTCTGTGGGTCTGCTTCAACGATCCATGATCTGTGAAGTTCAGTAGGAATTGTGTTATATATTTATCTATAGGCAAAGAGTTCAACAACTCTGCATTTTGAACCTTTTTGGGTGTTCTACTGTAGTCCTCTTTTGTTGTAATGAAAATTTACCTTGAGAACTTTTGAGATCTACATGTATATCTCTACAAATACTTAGAATGTAATTAGGTAATATTCTTTAGTAATGTGACAGTTTTAGGTTATCCTCCACAATCCATGATACCACAGCACTGCCCAATTATGTAGCTTTCCAGAACCAGAAACAGTTTTCTCTTTACTTAGCGGTTTGTCTTTGGGTTTTGAAAGAAAGAATATCTTTACTATCACAATGATTAATACTATGTGAATAATACAAAAATGTACTGATCTTAATAAACTTTCAAAAATTGATTAATTCTCTGTCAAAATTATACATTGAAAAGTCAGAAATCTGGATGTAAGTATATACAAAAATAATCATACCTTAGTTTCTAAAGATCTTAAAGGCACTATAGCTTCACAACAATCACATGTTATTGAAAAATCACAGTTTCAAGAGCAACTATAAGGGTGTTAGGCAACAGAAAATGGTAAATATTCCCATAGTCAAGAGGCAATCTACTGATTGTCTAATGATGATAGTGCAAAGTGAGTAACTATTGAGTAAGGAACCATAACAGTTGATTCAGTTGGTTTTTATTGACTTCCAAACCATATAACAGAAATGGTACTTGTCATCATGATGTTGTTCTGAGGGAATGGAGACATAACACTGTTGTTGAGAACATCTACTGCCCTTTCAAAGAAGACAGTTTGGTCCTACCATCACTGTCAGTCAACTGATAACCTTATGTATCTATCTCCAATTCCAATACATTTTATACCCTCTTCAGGGTTCTCAGACATTGAAATCATCTCTCAAAACTGACATCAAGACACTTATCACACATGTATACATATAATTGAAAGGAATAGAAATAAATCTTTTTAAAAGTTAAGTAAACATGAATGAACCAATATTTCTTGAGTATCTATCTGTAGTATCATATTTAGCAAAGGCAAACCAATAACGGCACATGTGATATGGTAATATAAGTTTAAAATATAGAGTTATGAAACATCTAAAAGATTGAATTTATTTTAAATTTGGAATTATAATAGGCAAATTTGTGACATCTGAATGCAGGAATATGTAAGTGTAATTCATAAAAATATAAAATGTAGAATGTCATTTTCTAGTTTTAAAATCTACCTGTTTCATTATTAACTTTATTACCAGTGCCTCAATTTGTCATTCATGTTATTGCCCTTGAAACTGTCATGGAGAACCAAGGGTTTAGTAAATGAAAAGATAGTAATGCCAGACAGATCCAACATTCTACAAGTGAACCACATCTTCTCAATATAGCACAAATTTCACTGAAAGTTGCTTGCTTTCACAGTGAAAATGAATAATTTAAACAATAATTTTGGATTTAATTTAATATGACTTAGCAAGTACAGTATACTACCACGTATCATAGACTAAAAAAAATCTGTACTTGTTTAAGATATAAAACTCTATCCAATAATTTAGTAATATGCATTGGAACTTAAATCATGGGTTTCTTTTTATTTCATGTTCTGCATTTGTGGAGTGTGTGCATGCAATCATTGTGACTGTAATATAAATGATAATGTTAACTTGAATGCTTCATGACTCCTGGTCATTGCTGGGTTTATTGTTATCAGTTGATATTTTAATCTATTATTAATAGTAGTAAAATGAGTAGATTCAAACTAAAACTCCTGACTGCCTTAAGAAAATGTGTTTCTGATCTCTAAGGAGGATTTCAAAAATATCACATTTCTTTTGCATTGACCTCTCATTCCTCTACTTAACTTCATGGAGATACTCCTGTTGAGCAGGAATTGGACAACATCTGGTGTACAAGTACTTTGATTATTTTACCTCATTTATCTTCAATATTATTTTACCATTTATAGCAAAAAGAAGTAATTCCATATTGACCATAAATTTGACTTTTATGTGAATCTTATTGAATGTTTTATTTATTTAATGTTTATTAAAGTTTAATTATAATAAGTATATATAACATAATTAATTTGTAACAAAATATTTTTTGAAATTTATATTTACCTATACATTTTTATATTTTATTATTCTACTCTGGTTTATTATTTTATTTGATTATAATTTTATTTTTATTTTTATCTGTTTACTTGTTTTACCTTCAAGTTTGCTTGTGCAGCACATGCCTTTTAACACAGAAGAAGGTTTCTGATTCTTTGAGAGGACAGTTACTTTGGGTGTCTGTCATTTCTCCTTTTTGTACTGTATTCTCTGGAAAAAATATTTTAGAAAATCTAACTCTAACAGAATATTCATTTTGCTAAAACTTTTGTTGTATTATGTTATATCAAATATCAATTCATATTTCAATGTCCATTGCATCTTAAATTATTTCCATTTGTATGCTTCTGTATGTGGGTGAGTACTCTAAATACACTTGTGAAAATAAGATGACAATTTTAGGCAGTGTTTCTCTGTAGCTTTGGAGCCTGTCCTGGAGCTAACTCTTGTAAACCAAGATGGCCTTGAACTCACAGAGATCCCTTCCTCTGCCTCCCAAAATGTGCTTAAAGGCACGTGACATCACTGCCCTGCTACTCTGTGGATTCTAGAAACTGATTTCAGTCATTGTAGCAAATGAACATTATACAGTGAGACATCTAGCCTAGCAACCTCAAGAAACATGATTAAGGTGACTGTGATGTCATTTGAGGAACATTTTTGTCTTGTTCAACAGATTATTCTGTTTCTGTATTGTATTTCTGATATATCATTTTTAAACCTATATTTTAAAACAATAAATGACTTGTCTTTTATGTATATTAAATTTTATTTTATAAATTATATTAACATTTTAAACATTTTTCTTCCAATATATACAGTGTAGAATGGTAGAGCTCACAACTATTAAAATATGCAAATAAAATTCACATTAATCACCATTTTAATGTCATTTGTACAATGGTACTATTGTGCATTTATGAAATGTTGAGAATGTTTAAATCTCTGCCATCCCATGGAGAATTCGGAGAAGCTTCAATAAATACAGGTAGAATATATTGTAGTTGCCTTTATATGAAATACTTAAAATACTCTTCCTTTTCTAGTAGATTCTGTTTTATATATGAGTGTATATAAAAAATAATATGACACAAATAAATATGACTACAGTCATAATTATCATTCTACACTCTTTTCCTTACACTGCAATAAGGATTGCTTCTAATTAGTTATTGTTAATCGTATCATATTTTATTGTAAGAGAGTTTAATAAATTAAACATATCCAAATTACATAAACATAGTAGCAGATTTAGCAACATTTATGTTTAAAAAATATATGATATGTTCATCTTGCCCATTTGTAAGAAGTATTCTGTACTTTGTTTTGAGTATCTGGTCACCAGCTGGAAGCACTGTGCTAGCTGGGATTTAAACAGAGATTTGGACTTAAAACCTTTCACCTGACTCTTTGATCAACACTTTCCCTTTCTTCTTCTTGTTCTTGACAAAGTGACCACCTCTGTCCTACAATGCTCACCACCAAGACAGACTGACAACTCTGAAACTAGAAGCAAAATGAAGTCTTTCTTTCCTTGAGTTCTTCCCATATGCACATTGGCCAAAGTGATAGGCATAAAGGTCAGAAAGATAAAGCCAGACAAATGAAATGATTGCTGAGACTATCTATGAATAGTTATTGATAACTATTAATAAATATTAAAATCACCATTGACAATAGCACAGATTTAATGATTGATATTTTTTCAGGCACTGAAAACAAATCTCTCCTACCCAAATGCTGAGGAACTTTAATAGATAATTAAGTCTCTCAAAAACAGTGGGCATATTTGTTTTGTAGTAAAAATTATCACTGCTTACTTTTGAAAAGTGATTATGTTTCACTAATTCAATGATGTCTCAACCTATTGGTTAGAATGCATATTTAAAGCTTTAGAATCTATAAAAGATTCAGTTAAGTCTCTCTTGATGTTCAATTATTACGAACAATCTTAAACAGATATAAAAGGCAATTATAAGAAAGCATGAGTAGCAAGAATAAAAACAAACAATAGCAATGGCTCATGCTCTCTCAGCATGGTTCTGTTAAACACTATCTATAAATAACTAAATAGGTTTTCTAATGTGTTATTAGAGAAATGTGCTTACAGAGTAATTGCCTGTGATGTACAATTATAAGCAGACCATGGTAACCTTCCATACCATTTTACTACATATTCTTTTTAAATTAAAGCTCCTTTTCTCCAAATATTGTTGTAGCATTTAGAATTATGGAATATACATATTCATATAAATGCATATAGATATGTATTTCATAATATATACTTCATGTATATAGGTACTTATATGTGTATATGATGGGTTAACTCTGTCAACCAATCACATCTAGTTAAGGAGTGGCTACCTGGAGCTGAGGAAGAAAAACTGGGTGAACTCAGGTGTGTGCTCTCTCTGTGTGGCTCCCGCTGGAAATATAGGAAGTTGGGCCTCCCACTCTTGTAGTGTGAGTTTCCCCTTATGACCATTAAACTATAATTGTTATTCTTGAGCTGGCTTGGTTATTTTTTGTACTGACCCAATCAACAACAACAACAACAACACACACACACATTTTATAATATATAACTTAATTATATATTATATAAATGTTTTATAATGAGAATTAACTACTTTGACCCCAGGACACAAAATTGAAAAGGGTCATAATGATCACCAAAGGACTAAAAGGTTTCAAAGAAGACATCAACTAATAACTCAACGAACTTAAAGGGAATGAGCTTAATGAAATTAAGAGATGAGAAATAAAAAATAACCCTCTCCCTCTCCCCCTCTCCCCTATCCCCACCCCCCTATCCCTATCTCTATCCCTGCCCCCGTGCTTCCAACTTTTGCCTGGCGATTTTGTTTGCTTCCAATTTCAGGAGGATCTATATATGATCTTCTTTGGGTTCACCTTGCTATTTGGCTTCTCTGGGCTTGTGAGCTATAAGCTTAGTGTCCTTTGTTTTATGGCTAGGGTCCACTAATGAGTGAGTACATACCAGAAGTTCAAGTGGCCAAAAGATACTTAAGGTCATGTTCAACTTTCTTAGCCATCAGGGAAATGTAAATCAAAACAACGTTTAGATACCATCTTACAACTGTCAGAATGGCTAAAATCAAAAACACCAATGATTGCCTATGCTGGAGAGGATGTGGAGTAAGGGGAACTCTCATCCATTGCTGGTAGGAATGCAAACTTGTGCAACCTCTTTGGAAATCAGTGTGGCAGTTTCTCAGGAAATTGGGAATCAACCTACCTCAGGATTCAGCAATACCACTTTTGGGAATATACCCAAGAGAAGTCCAATCATACTACAAAAGCATTTGTGCAACTATGTTCATAGCAGCACTATTTGTAATAGCCAGAACCTGGAAACAACCTAGGTGCCCCTCAATGGAAGAATGGATCAAGAAAGTGTGGAATATATACACATTAGAATACTACTCAGCAGTAAAAACAATGACATCTTGAATTTTGCATGCAAATGGATGGAAATAGAAAATGCTATCCTGAGTGGGGTAACCCAAACCCAAAAAGACGACTACACCTGGTTTATAAATGGAAACCATGAAAGTCAGAACACCCTGGGCTGATGTGCTGCAGAAACTAAGAGAACACAGATTCAAGCCCAGGCTACTAAATCCCAGCACAGCTTTCAATCATCATCGATGGAGAAATCAAGATATTCTATGACAAAAAAAAGATTTAAACAATACATATCCACAAACCCAGACTTACAGAAAGTACTAGAAGGAAATCCCCACCCAAGGAAGCTAACTGAACACACAAAAACACAGGCAACAAATGACCCCCACCAGCAAATGAAGGGAAACCCAAATGAAGGGAAACACACAAGCACTACTACCAAAAAATATTAGGAATTAGCAACCACTGGTCATTAAGATCTCTTAATATCAAAGGAATCAATTCACCTATAAAAAGACACAGGCTAAGAGAATGGATATGAAAACAGGATCCAGCTTTCTACTGAGTACAAGAAAACACATCAATTTCAAAGACAGACATTACCTCAGAGGAAGGGGTTGGGAAAAGTTTTTCGAATCAAACGGACTAAGAAACAAGTGGGTATAGCTATCCTAATATCTAACAAAATAGATTTCAAACTAAAATCAATCAGGAGATGGAAAAGTACACTTTATGCTCATAACAGGAACAATTCATTAAGATGTAGTCTCAATCCTGAACATCTATGCCCCTGATACGAGAGTACCCAGACATGTAAAAGTAACATTACTAAACATCACACACTAATAGGAGACTTCCACACTCCACTCTCACCAATGGGCAGGTCAACCAGACAGAGACTTAACAGAGAAACAAAAGAACTAACAGATGTCATGAATCAAATGGACTTAACAGACATCTATAGAACATACCACCTAAACAAAAAAGAATATACCTTCTCAGCACCTCATGGAACCTTCGCTAAAATTGATCACATACTTGGTAACAAAGCAAGCCTCCACAGATATAAAAAAAATGGAGTCTATCAGATCATTATGAATTAAAGTTAGAATTTAACAACCATACTACTCTCAGAAAGCCTACAAACTCATGGAAATTGAACAGTGAACTACTGAATAACTGTGGGTCAACCAAGAAATAAAGAAAGAAATTAAAGACTTCCTAGAATTCAACAAAAATAAAGACACAACTTATGGGACACTATGAAAGCATTGCCAGGAGGAAAGTTCATAGCACTAGGTGCCCACATAAAGAAAATGGAGAAATCTCATATCAGTGACTTAACAGCACACCTGAAAACTCTAAAACAAAAAGAAGCAGACTCACCCAGGATGTGTAGAAGACAGAAAATAATCACTTTGAGGGCTGAAATCAACAAAATAGAAACAAAGAAAACAATACAAAGAATCAATAAAACACAGAGCTGGTTCTTTGAGAAAATCAACAAGAGAGACAAACCCTTGTCCAAACTAATCAAAAGGCAGAGAGTGAACACCCAAATTAACAAAATCAGAAATGAAAAGGAGAACATAACAACAGATACTGAGGAAATTTAGAGAATCATTCGGTCATACTATAAAAACCTGCACTCCACAAAATTGGAAAAAGTAAAAGAAATAGACATTTTTTTAGATAGATACCATATACCAAAATTAAAACAAGACCAGGTGAGCAACTTAAATAAACTATAAATGGTAAGCAAATAATAGAAGCTGTCATCAAAATCCTCCAAACCAGGAAAAGCCCAGGGCTGATGGTTTTAGTACAGAATTCTACAAGAACTTCCAAGAAGAGCTAATATCTAGTGTTCTACATAATAGAAACAGAAGGGACATTGCCAAACCCTTTTTATGAGGCTACAGTTACACTAATACCAAAACCACACAAAGACTCAACCAAAAAAGAGAATTACAAGACATTCTCACTCATGAACATGGATGCAAATTGCTTAATAAAATAATGGCAAACAGAATCCAAGAACACATCCAAAAAATTATCCACCATGATCAAGTCAGCTTCATTCTGGAGATGCAGGGCTGGTTCAACATACAAAAGTCTATCAATGTAATCCATCATACAAATAAACTGAAAAAAAAAACATATGATCATTTCATTAGATACTAAAAAAGTATTTGACAAATCCAACACCCCTTCCTTATAAAAGTCTTGGAGAGAACAGGGATACAAGGAACATATATAAATATAATAAAAGCAACATACAGCAATCTGACAGCCAACATCGAATTAAATGGGGAGAAACTCAAAGGGATTCCTCTAAATTCAGGAACATGACATGGCTGTCCATTCTCTCTATATCTCTTCAGCATAGCTCTTGAAGTTCTGGCAATAGCAATGAGACAACATAAGGAGATCAAGGAGATTCAAATTAGAAAGGAAGTAGTCAAACTTTCATTAGTTTCAGATTATATTATAGTATAATGCAACCACAATAACTCTACCAGAAAATTTCTACAGCTGATAAATGCCATCAGTGATGTGGTAGAATACAAACAAACAAACAAACAAACAAAAAAAAACCCAGTAACCTTCCTGTAAAGAAACAATAAAGAAGCTGTTAGGGAAATCAGAGAAAATTCACCTTTTACAATAGCCACAAATTTATTCATATTACAAAGAATAGTATAGCTGAAATTTAATGAAGTAGATATGATAAAATTTCCTTGTGGTTGAACAAATTAAAATAAAATTGAGGCTAAATAAACTTATTTAGTACACACCCTAACAGTTTTAAAGAAAATTTGGGATTGAAATTAAGGTATTTTCCATGAAAATATCTTATTTTTTACCGAATAACTCTGGTTTCATAGAATTTATCTGATATAAGTTTTTAAATTTCTTCTAAAGATTTCTAAAATTATTATCACTAAAGTACTTATAGTTACATCTAGAGATCGGGCATAATTTTAGTGAGAAGGAAACACATAGGCTAGAAGAGGATGTAATTGGAACAGAGAATCGCATTGACAGAACAGAGAACCCGTCTGAGCAGCTTTTTGCCTCTTCATTTCACAGTACATTGTAGTCTGTTAATCACTGCACTTCACCATACCCCATAACTCCTTGGGTTATTTTATCTTGCTTTTTATGGCTTTTTATTTCTACAAATTGGTAAATGTTCTATTAAATTTTATTCTGGTATTTTTTGCTTCCTGAGGAAACCCAACTTAGAGAATTAACTGTCAAGAGTGAACACAGCTGGATATAATTTTGTCATTTTCTTGGTTTTTCTCTTCTGCAATATCATCTTTCTCTGAGGCCTTAGCTATAAAGAACATTTGTTAATGTCTCTCCTAAGGCAACAACTTTCAGTTTCAAGGTGATGTTATCAGTGCCACCGCCTTTTGTCCCCATAGTATACCAAATTAGTTCCAAATTGGCTGAAATCCTCTTGGTGTCTGCTCTCTAATTGAAATTCCCAGAACCCATCTCATCTTTTTTTATTTTTATTTTAAATTCTAGTAAGTGATGACTAACCCTAGGGATTTGATTTTCTTGATTCTTTAAATTTATTTTGTAGAGGCTTTTCCCTCCTACGTTTTAAATCTTGGATAAAATTGATTAGGGAAGTGTTAAAACTCTTAATGCTTTTGCTATGACATTTTCCTTTTATCAAGTACCCAATAATGTAAATAACTTCACTGTGTTGACTTATATGAGTATGTACAGACTTTAGATAACTAGAAAAAGGACATAAAATAATCTTCCACTAGTTCATAACATCTAATCCATACACTATAAAATATGGTCATGTTTTCATTATATCTCTTTATATAATATTCTGTTTTTTAGACTACTTTATTATTATACTCAATTGTAATTTTAGTGATTTATTACCTTTATTTTTGTGGAGAATTATATTAATTACATGTAGCAATCACTATGTAAAGGACATGTTTCACAAGTCTATAATATAAAGTAGGAATTTTCTTGAATATGCTTGCAATCATTATCTTCGTCACTACCATTTCTACAATTGGCTCTATCCATTGTACAGTCTTACCCCTAATTTAGTGTAATTTATATTTACATAATCATATATATCTATAACGCTGGGATCCACAATTAAAAATAATATGATATTTTTATTTCTTGGTATTATTTAATATAATAACCTCAAATTGTCTCTATTTTTCTAACTATGACACATTTTTTTCTCTTTTGGGCTAGATAAATTTCCATGCTTCATTTTTTTCATCCAGTATTCTGCTGTCACCTACTTTGGTTCTATAAACTAGGTAGTGTGAGAAGCTATTGCAAAAATATCAGTCTTCAGTGATCTATGGAGTATTCGGACTGTAAGTTCTTTAGATAAATACTGAAGAGTAGCTTAGGTAGAAATTTAATAAATACATCACCCAAGACATTAGAAAAATAAGTTGTATTTAGAACTGTCGAGGCAATTAATATTTTGAAATTATGACCAATCAAATCTAATTTGCTGTAGGAAAATCCTATAGCCAGTAGCCTTCAATTTATCTGCCCATTGGGGCGTGGCCTCTTATACTATTTATGCAGATGTAAAGCAGGCATCTGACCTCTTTTCCGGTTGTGGGGTAATTGACTTTCTAAAACGGGTATATTTCTTTCCCTCTATAATGAAAGGTAATGGATCTAAGATATTTGGTATGATGCAGGGTTTTATAACAATGTTTAATACTGGGGGGGGCAGATTCCACAAACTCTATTATCTGCTGACAACACCAGTGAAATTTGGTCTTTACAGCTGGTGAAGCATCCAAATACAAAACACTACAGTCATTTGGACAGAATTTTTAGTATGAGTATACTAGTATTAACTTTGAAGAACTATTGGGATTGCTGTTTCTCTTCACATATAAGAGCAAAATTTTACCTTTTTTACTATCAGATTCTAATGAGAGGAAGTATTTGGAATCAACATCATGGTGAATGATATTTTAAGACAAAACAACTTCAGGCCTTGCAGCTGACTTTTGGATAGGAAAATAACAAATCCGAGATCTTAGCTGTAGGCTTGACCTGATTTGTCATTCATTTCAACACCTGCCAAATTCTTAAGGAAAAAGATGAGAAGTTAGAAAGATGGCATGATTTCTTCATATGTTTAATCTGTGTGGAGGAGTTAGAACATGGAAGTAGAGATAGAATTTCTACTGGTAAGTGGGAGCTGGTAAGAATGTACTGGGGAAGAAATAAGGTAAATATGTAATGTGCATGCATGCATGACAAAGTCAGAATGAGAACTCTTACTTTAATATATTTCATTTAATACTCTATTTAAGTGATATACATGAACAAAAAATGAATTTGAGAATAGAAACAAATTCAGCACAACACAACAAAATACTGTGGAAGAAGAAACCCTCTGTACACTGAGTAGATATACAACCATAGGCCATTTTACAGTCAGTAATGACTCCAAAGCACTGTCTGCAGAGATTAAAGAACATCCTTTATCTTGTTATTATTAAGGTTTTAATGAGAAATACTTGAATTTATTTCCTTCGATTTTTAATCTATTTCTTAATCACTCTCTGTGTAAGGAATTTTGGTTTCTATGAATTGGGAATAAAGATATTTTTACCCATAGTTAAGTTTCAAATATCACTATATCAATAAATAACCATGTTCATAACCCTCTATCTGAAGTGTTGGTACGATCAAAGATAAGCCTCTGATATAGGCTAAGTCCAGTTAATTGGGAAGTAAGCTTATCGTATTCAGGAAATGTGTTCTAATTGCAGAAGCAAGAAGTACAGATTCTAAGTGGAAAGTCTCATCAAGTACATCTTACTGTTCTAGAATATTTCTTGTAGATGTTACTGCAGTCCTTTAAGCAACAGGCTTCTTATCACTCCAGTTTCTCAGTCTCTATTACTGTTTCAGGTTAATGTTAGATGTGCATTTCTTAAGGTTTAAAGTTATGTGGAAATAATGTAAACTATCTAACTTTCATAAGATACAGTAGCATACACAGACCAGTTCTCAACTTCTTAGACAAAATAGAATTTTATCAAGAATAAATCATTTAGAAAAAAGAATAAATCATTTAGATATTTGTCTAAAAATGTTTCCCATTACAAAATTATACTTTTATTTTGTGGGTGCTGGGAATTGAACTGAGACAGCATTTGCTAAATAAGTGTTAAACTATTTTAAACAATTTGACCATATCCTCAGTCCATCACTATACTTTGATTTAAAAAGAAAGGGAGGTCAAGGTGTAGCATTTGAGAGATGGTTCAGTGTTAAATAGTGCTTTTGGCTCTTACTTGAGATGTAGTTTTGGTTCCTACCCTTTTCAAGGTTGGTCACAACTTGCGTTAGCTTCAATTCTGGCTCTGTAAGCATTGGGCACATCCTGTACACCCAACATTCATGCAAGCAGTACATTCATGCATCTATTATTAACAATTCTTTTTTAAAAGCTTTTAACCAAAGTATTTATTTGAGAGATTATTTTTGTTGTGGAAAACAAACAATTAGATAATATGACAAAAATAGAAGTAATAGAATCATAATGAAAGAGATTAAACACTTAAAATCTTTTATATTTTCTGAATAACTAAGTGAAAAATAAAGAAGTCTTCTTCTTATTGCTTTTTTTCAGTTGCCCACACCTCAGCCTTCATGGTAACTGTTGGTCTCCTGGCATCTTCTCCAACCAATTCCATATTTTAGCTCAGAATCGGACCTTCCCACTGCTTGCTACCTCAATTATGACATCATTCTCCTTGCAAGCCTACCATCACCTGGAAGAATCTTCTGGTTTCTATGGTGATGCATGTAAACAAATCTGTATCATCACAGGCCACCTGTGACCAGTGGCTAGCGAATGCTGTCAGATACTGGGCACACTTTTCAATCAGGTCTGCTGATCAGACAAGAACAACCAATTATCTTGCTCTGTTCTACTATGGATAGCTGATACTCTCGTCCTGACCATGTCAGGTAAGGACAGAAACTTTAAAACATTACTTTGGATCACTTTCCTATGATTTTTACTATACTTTTAAATCTTTCTTTAATGGGAATACTATCGATATCGATAGTAATAATTAGTTTTGAATGTCACCTTTAGCTGGGGGAGGTGGTGGGATGGGAGGAGGGGTGGAGAAGAAGAACTGCAGATAGAATATAACATGATTAAAAATATATATTAAAAGACTTGACAGTATAGAACCCAGAGCATAGTGACACTGTTATCTCCCTGAGGTGAATGGAAAATACTTGAGAGATAACAAGTGTTTCATATGTTACATTTATCTAGAGCCTCATTCATTGTTTTCCTGAATCAGAAGTTAATAGTCTCATGAAATTTTTGAACACTAAAAACTTATGATATTCTGCTGATTACAATTACAGTGGATACTGTAAAGTACATTCATGCTTACATAGACAAAGCATGATTTTCTCTATAAGGTGGAAAATTATGTTCATGTCTGCAAGTCCTAAACATATCATTTATCTCTAACATGTGAAAATCATGATAATTAATTTGTTCTCATTATATACTTTTCAGTATGTATGTTAAAGTTTTTAATGTTGGCCTTATATTATGCCTTTGAAGGAAATACAAGTAACTTCAATTTGCTCCTCATCTTTTGTTTAGATTATATTGGAGAGAGAAGCAGGTAGGATAACTCCAAATCTTCTCGTCCCCCTTCTGTCCTCCAAATAGAATCCCCCAGTCTATTCTTCAGCTCAAAAGTAGACCACAGGATGTACACACACCCCATCTAGTGGACTGCACAGAACTTCTGCAAACATCCTTTCCCAACTCATTGCTTTATTCCATCCCCAACCCCAGAGGTAATTCCCAGAGAAGCCATAACACTCCTACCAGGGAAGAACTTAGAATAAATGGGATCTTTGCTACTTATTCTTCATTTCTGTCCCCTAGTATCATTCCCCGCTCTGCAGCAGATAGCCTGTTATAATTTTTTTCTAATTCTCTGTACACATTCACACAGGACTAAGCAGTTCTTGGTGGGACACCCTGATTCCTGTCCTCCTGTGAACTAGATGACTCCCCTACCTCATTTTTTCCATTACTAAATGCCATTTCCCAAAAATTGTGAACACATTTTTCTCAGAACCACAAACAGTTAGATCTACTCGGATCCCAGAAGGATTTCTTACCAGGAAGCACACAGCCAAAACTCTCTAAAGAACCAGAAAAGACAATTGAAATGAAGAAATAAAATACCCCTTCAACAAAGTGCAGATAACAGTACCTAGATTAGAAATTTTTCAAATCAAGATGCCTAGATCCCAGTATAGAAATACAGTCAATGTCTTGGAATCATGACTGTGAGAATAAGTATATATGTGGCTATTTATATTATTATGTACTTGGAACTCTTTCCTACCTTTTGAGATGCCATAACTAACCTCTATATGATAGTTTTTGGTTGGTCAAATTATATTTCATTTTCTCATGTTAAGAAAAAAAGGATAGAAATGGAAATGGAAACTGAGTAACATAAAAATTAAATATAATATAATAAACTAATTTTATTCCAAAAGTCCATGTTAGCTAAAATATAGCGAATAATAAAAGAATTACTGGTAGTATCACCATCCCCAGTTTCAAGTAGTACTAATATAACTATAATAATAAAATGCAGTGCTATTGCTGTAAAAATAGCTATCTCAATCAATAAAATGAGCCTCAAAACCCAGACATAAATCCAGACCTGTATAAAACTGATTTTAATTAAAAAAAGTCAGAAATACACATTAGAAAAAATACAGTATCAAAAAAATGGTACTGATTAATTTTTTGGTTGCATGTAGGTGAATAATTCAAACAGATCTATAATGTTTATCATCCTGCACAAAACTCAACATCAAATGAATAAACTATCTCAGTATAAAAACCGATAGATTAAAACTGATGGAGGAGATCAAGAATTGATAAATAGGCACCATGAAACAGAAAATTATCAGTCTGGCAATAGACAACCTCAATGTACATAGAAAATGTGAACTTTTTTTTAACAATGTCTCTGAAATATATAAAGAACACAAAAAGTAGGCATTGAAGTAGCCTAATTAAAAAAGGGTATATATATTTATGTGTGTGTATGTGTACATATATATATATATATATATATATATATATAAATTATCAAAGACAAGAGTCAAGTGACTGGGAAATTGTTAAAGAAAGGTTTAAAATACTTCATTAGGGAAATAAAAATAAAACTACACTGAAATTCCATCTTACTCCTGTCAGATTGACTAAGATTACTAAACCAATTTACAACTCATGCTGGCAAGGACATGGAGTAAGGAAACTCTCATCTATTGCTGATGAGAGTATAAATTTGTACATGCATTATCAAAATCAGTGCTGTGGTTCTTCAGGGAGATGGGAATATATCTACCTCAAGAATGAACCCCACCACTCTTTGGTATATATCCACGTATTACTTCATGCCATGACAGAGACGCTTTCCCGGTCATGTCCATTGTTTCTCAAGTCATAGTAGAGAGAAAATGGAAAGTACCTAGACCTTTCTCAACAGAAGACTGGGTAAAGAAAATGTTATACATTTTAAATAACAGAGAATTACTTCGCTGTTAAAGGAAAAATAAACCCTGATTCATGGGAAAATGGATAGAATTAAGCAAAAAATTCATCCTCAGTGAGATAACTTAGACTCAGAAAGACAAATATAGTATATATTTGCTTGTATATAGATATTAGCTGTTAAGTCAATCATAAGCAAGCTACCATCCATTGAACCCACAGAGGTTAGACATAGAGGAAAAGACTATGGGATGAAGATAGATCTCCACCGCAGAGTAAATAGAATAGATATCTTCATTACTTGAAAATGAATATTTTGTTTCTTTCTGAGAAGCCTCACCCAGGAGACAAACTACTTTTAAAATTAGGCTCCAAGGGTAGCTGTAGAGTGCCAACAGAAAGTAAACAACTAAATGGCAGACTTAGAGGTTCCTCATGTCATAATTTGTGTCAAGGCTCTTCCTTATAATAATATCTATTTGTTGCTATATTTTTCTTCTCTTTATCGATCCTACAAATTATTTGCATCTATATCATGACTTTCATTTTACTGTGTTTATGAAATTCCTTAGTGTGCAAAAAAATGTGTTCTCTGATTCTTGTGCCTTCTCTTGAACTCTTTTTCTTGTTGTTCTTTTTCTGTTCAATTTTGATGAGTTAGTATTTGTTTCGTTTTACTTTATTTGTTATTATGTAAGAGAGGCCTCTTTGTTTTGTATTTAGAGACATAGGGACAGAGATCTGGGTGGGAGGGTTTGGGGAGGAAGCTAGGGAGAGTAGAGGGAAGCAAACTGTAATCAGGATAAATTATGTGAGAAAAAAATCTCTTTTAAATAAAAGGAATATAATAGTACATTGTCATAACTTTCAAAACTAAATTGTAGTTATATTCTTACGACAAAAAGGTTTCAAATTATGGTTCTTTAATTTGATTTCATGAATTCTTACTCTAGTGCTAAGCTAACACAAAGCAAAAAAACAAAAAAAATTTCCCACTAAACCTTACATACACTAATTCCAAGTTCAATTTATTGCTTATTTTCTAAACAGTAAGATTTCAAACTTCAATTGTTTAATAAATTTTATTCCATGAATTAATAAAAATTGTGCTCAAATTTCCTTTTTCATTCATTTTACAAAGCAACCACATTTCCTCTTCCCTACCCTCCTCCAGTTCCCTCCCCCCTTTCTCTTAACCCACCCCTGTCTACTGCTCCCAAAGTGTAAGGCCTCCCATGGTAAGTTAACAAAGACTGAGCACATTCAGCTTTGGCAGGGCCAAGAGACTTTCCTTTACATCAGGGTGGAGCAAGGCATTCCCCACAGGGAATGATCTTCAAAAAGCCAGCTCATGCACCAGGGATAGATCCTAGTTGTACTGCTGGTGTCCCTAAACAGACCAGGCTACAAAACAGTTACTCACAAGCAGAGGGCCTAGTTTGGTCTCATGGGCTCTCCAACTGTTCATCATGATTCCCTGATCTCCAAGGAATGCAAATCAGCTGCCTCTGTGGATTTCCAGTCATGATCTTGACCCCTCTTGCTCTTATAATCCCTCCTCCCTCTTTAAATTGGCCTCCTGGAGGGAGCTTGGCTGTGGATCTCTGCACCTGCTTCCATCAGTTACTGGATGTAGGTTCTGTGAGGACTGTTAGGGTAGTCACAAGGAAAGGCCAGTTCAGGTACCCTTTCCACTGCTGCTAAGAGTCTTAATGTGCCCAATCTCCTCTGAACTCTGAAATTAAACAGGTCGGGGCTAGTTTAGTACTTAGAGGGTACTCAAATATTTTAAATATTTTAAATGTATCTGGCCGTATGCAGATGATAAGTGTATGCTACCAAAACAATTACTTTCTGAAATTATAAAAACAAAACTGTCAAAATATAAATAGTATTTATAAAAATACTGTTCATAGGTGAAATCAAATTCAGCTTTTTATACATTATGATCATCAAAATTATTTTTGAACTTACATCATTTGAAGTGCAATTGTTTTTTAAAACAGTAATTATGATGGAGTAGCAATGTATCTCTCATTCCATCATACCAAGAGGGCACAGAGTTCTTTTAAAGGATAATATTATAAAAATCAGAGGGAGTTAAATAAGTGGAACATCAGTAGATTATCTTTAAAAATATGTCTTCTAATAAGTACATTATTTTTATATTTATTACCTTACTCATACTTACAATTAGTGGGACATTAACTAATAATTATACTGTTAGTGTTTTTTTTTCTCATATTATTTTTGGTCATGGAGTTTATTTCCATTTCTGAATAACTTACATTTTTTACTATATTTTTGTTAATAACTTAATGGTTGTCATTTTCAAATACCATTAGTAAAATTAAAATGATTTAAACTAATTACATTATTGATTAAAATACAATACCTTTCTGGGTGGTGGTGGTGCAGGCCTTAAATTGCAACACTTAGAAGGCAGAAACAGGCAAATCTCTGTGAGTTTGAGGTCAGCCAGGTTTACAGAGCAAGTTTCAGGACAGACTCCATAGCTACTGTGAAATCCTGTCTCGAAAAACCAAATAAATAATAAGTAAATTAAAATAATATACCTTAAGTAAAATTAAAATGATTTAAAACCATTGGATCATTGATCAAAATACAATTAAATATACTCTCCCAAAGAATATCCAATTGCATGTTAAGGATGTTTGAAAGTTCTCTTTAAGTGTGTTAGCATGTGTCTTGCTCTTGTCCTTGCTCAGGTGATATTTAGGCAGTATTGTTGATGAGAGTTCATAGCCTTATTTCCGACATTTCTAGGAGTCAGAAAATCCCCAGAAAGTTACTATTCCTCTGGGTCTTTCTGACCTATCATCTTCAGTGATCCCTGGGTTTGAGTGTAGGCATTGTGTTGTAGATGTATCATCAGTTGGAGCTGGATTTTACAACACTGCATGGACTTTTCATCAATACATGCACATGTTTTTCAATGCTGTGTCTCTTCTACTTTGTATGCAGTGTTCTATTCATGACAAAAAAGTGTATGAAAATTATTTTACTTCAATCATCAGTGACCTTTTTTGAATGTTGGCAAGTTTTTGGTTTACAAACCTACTTTGTCCTAGTCTTTGAAACTACTTTGGCCCTTGATAAAGAACTTCACACTAAGCAATTACCAATTTAATTAGATTTCTAACCATATCTCCTTTTCATATTTAAGATTCTATCAGAAGATTTTAAAACTTCCTGTACTTTGGATATTTAGTTCACCTTAAAACATGACCTGATGTATTTTGGATCCTGCTTTTTAACTCTCCATTTATTTTATCTTTCCTATTCACCTGAAAATTTTATACTTTTCAATTCTATTGTTAATGAAAATACTCCTGAAACAGTTAATGTACCTCAATTATATATTCTTCTGCATTTAAAGGATGATGTTATTAAATTCCTTTTTAAAATGGTAAATGTAGTTAAATAAACTATTTCCGAGATGAGATTGTAGTTGAAACTTTGTCTGGCAGTAGAAACAATGGAATTTGGACCAACAAGCTCAAATGTCTGCATTTTCTCATAAGTGCTTCAAAGTCAATGTATTCATGGAAGTGAACATGATCCACAAAATTTGTCACCCAATTGACTGTCAGTTTCCCTGCAACTGGTCAGGCTCAATAGGTCTGTGCCCCACTTCTCCTTCATGGCCCCATATGTATTCCTTCCAAATCTGTGTGCTGGGTTGAAGAGGATGTCCTTACTAACAATGAGCTGTTCTTGACCATGGGTATAGGAGCAGCAGCATGTTCACCACTAAAACCCAACAAGCTCCAATATCATAATCAAAGAAATCATAATAAAAGCTTCTCCTTCCAGAGAAAGAGACTGGCTATGGGCTTTTTTTTTGGTCATAGAACGAACTGTTCATACAAGCCAACCCAGCTTTATTTTTACAATGCATCTGAGTAAAGTGCTCTGTTGTTCCTCTACAATGTTATGGAAGACATACAGTGAAGAATATATATATATAAGCAAGCCTGCCCCTGATTGATATTCTCTACAAAAAAAAATCACAAAAAGCTGTCATTGATTTTGTATGTTTAAAACTCGTCTCACATATGCTTGATAGCCTGTGCCTGTAGTAAGAGGAGCAGGCCGCATCTGGCCGCCCGGCTCCCAGCCACCCAGCTAGCTTAACCCCAGAAATAACCACACAGAAATTGTATTAATGAAATTACTGCCTGGCCCATTATATCTAGCCTCTTCTTGGCTAACTGATCTAACCCATTTCTACTAATCTGTGTTTACCATGAGGTTGTGGCTTATCGGGAAAGATTAAGCATGTCTGACTCTGGCGACTCCATGGCAGTTGCTCTCTCTGCCTGCCTTCTTTCTCCCAGCATTCAGTTCTCTTTTCCCCACCTGTCTAAGTCCTGCCCTATCAAAAGTCCAAGGCAGTTTCTTTATTCAACCAATGAAAGCAACACAAATACAGAAGGACCTCCCACACCATGTGCCTCTAATGCTAATCCTTGTAAGAGTCAAGAGTTAGCTGACAGGATGACTCCGAGTTCGAAGACTGAGTAAGCTACATTGTGGTACTTCATCCAAACCACAACAACAAAAGTAAAGCCTAATCTTATTGCTTACAATTTTGGTGAGTTAGCTTTCATTTTCTAAGGAAATCTAAAAATAGCCTCTGAAGAGGTTACCCAGAGATTAAGACCTCTTATTTCTCTGGCAGGGGACCTATGTTTGATTCTCAGTACCAGCATAATAGCTCACAACCATCTGTAAAGCCAGTTCTAGAGGACGTTCCACCCTCTTCAGGCCTTCATGGGATATATCTTGGTGTGACACACAAATATACAATTAAGGAAAGATTGCGCATACATATTAATCTAATGAGTAAAATAATAAAAATTAGTAAAATTATTTCTAGACTGTAAGGCATTACAGAAATTCAGTGAATTTTTCTTAACAATACATTACTTCGTTGTTCATTGTTACAAGCTTTTGAATAAACTAAGAACGTTTTGCAAAAGCCTCAGCAAGATAGGGTCTTGATATAATATTAAACATCCTAGGATTAATGACAAATACACATTTCTATATGTGTTGCAAGTTGTGTTTGAGAGCTGGATGATGTGTGAACCTATTGTTCACATTAAATTTTAATGGTATTAGCAATAATCTCACATCTGCATTTTAACAGGTATGACATGGATATAAATTAGAAGATCTTAGATCTTAAAAGAGATAGAGCTCAATCTAAATCATTGCTAAGATTTTTCATGGGTGGAGCAGAAGTCAACTATTTTGGTTTTGAGTGATGTTTTCTTCTTTATCTTAAATTGGACCAAGTAAGAACCCTGGAAAACTCAACTTTAAAGGGGAGAATTTAGATACACAGCAAATATCTCTTTTTACTGTTGGACTAAGTTACAATATCTATTACAAATTCGAGATACCAGTTACTAATTCATTGACATTCATTGATTTAATCCTTTTTATAATACAGGTTTAGATTTTGAATGTCATGGTTTGTTAGTGTTATAACTTAAACTCTTCACCATGCAAAAAATTAACAGATATTTGATAATCATTTAGCTATCACTTACATAATCACAGCCTTAATGAATAATCTTGCATTTAACGCTATGTATTAAAAAAACTTTGAAGAAGTCTTTTATAATTTATCCAGTAAAGATTTATAATATATATTACCCATAGGCATCCAAACTGTCACAAGTCAATTATGTCTCATTATATCTTTATCTAGAGCTATCACATAATTGGACTACTGTTAAGAATTCCATGGGCCTTCACAGGAAATCATGAGGATAGACTAAAAATATAAAATTTTGGATCATCATGGTCATACCAGCTATAATACAAAGATAAACTTTATTAGAGTATTTGTAGAGGCAGGTTTTTTTCATGCTCTGGTTTAATTTTTCATTTGCCTTTAAACACTGTTATTTCTTAATGGTTAACTTTTAATCTGTTTCACTATCAATATTTTTATTCAAATTATCTTTTGTACCTCACTACATTATTAACATAAAATCTCTAGAATTTCTTTTTTAAATAATCCAAGAGATGACACCCCCAGGAACAAACTAGAAAAGGTAAACTCTCTTGATAAACAAATGAGCACAGTTTTCCTGGCTCTGGCCTTTTCATGCTCACGCATTGACATAATCACAAAACTAATACGTAAACCGTACATTTTAATATTATAAAACTTGTGTCTTCTATCGTTTTAGGATTCCCGAATCTCAGTCTTTCTCTTTCTTCTTGAAGCCAGGACTGAGAGAATGGATAATATTCCACCAGGGCACACTGTACTTTCCACTGAATAAACCATCTCCTTTCTTGCAGCTATCAAAAAAAAGCAAACTTTAACAGATTAAGCACACATATTTCATTCTGTTATTAAACTTCTTTAGAGATTGAAGCTGTCTTCTGTGTCTCTTATATTTGTTGGTTGACACGCCAAATTCCAGAATAAAAAATCTGTTACAATTAAAATGAGTAGTGTTAAAATATTCTGTATGAAGGGTATTTTCAGAATGTAAGCGTCTTCAAAGATTCCTTGCTAAATGTAATTTTTTTCTTTAAGGACCAATAATATTCAGACTTAGCTTATTTCCCTTTTGTTTTGTCATAATTTCTTTTTCTACATTGTCTTTGTGAGAATAGGATTTAAATGACTATATCTTTAAATCCAGAAAGATAATTTAGTTTTGATGCACTTAAGGGATATATATTATCAACAACATTGCACCACATTAAAACATTCATAGTTTTCATTTCCGTGTCCTTATTCCTCTCAATATAAATAACTATGTGACCGAAAACTGAACGGAAAAATGGAAGGGTATAAACAGAACAGGGTAAGAAGAAAAAGTTTGAATGTGGAAGATGAAATGGATGAGGACGATCAGTTAACTAAAAACTATCTAAAGAAACACCTTCTGCCTTCCATTTGCTTTATTGCATAAACAGGAGAGGTAGGATTTCGCTTTCTGTCCCATTGACACTGCATTCCAGGTCTTTGTGTGTTAGTTTACAGATTTTCATGCAACAGCAAACTTTACCTGTTAACTTTCGTAAGGAGCTCAGCTTTCAGAAGTTCAGAATATCCATTATTAATAAAAAACAATTAAAATACTAGAAAATAATGAGGGCCAGTGAGGTACGATCACTGCAGTTTCCCCAAACCATGATGTTGATTATTGCCAGAAATTTATTGTAAATAGTTTTGAAGCATGAACAAACATGGTTGATTAATTTTAAGTTGTTTAATAATTTAACTGTAAGTCCATTGAATCTGTTTCTGTTTGAATATTTGAAGATTAATTCCTACAAAGGGAATTAGGGTATAGTACAATTGTTTTATTTTATGAGCATTCACATTAAGTACATATTGACCACAATATTTGTGGTTGCACATAATATAAAATACTCTAAATTACTCCAATTTCTATGGGGACATAAACCTATTTCAGTAAATGAAATAATTCTGCCCACATATGATATTTAGATATTAAGGATGAGTGCACTTTAATTATAATAATATTTTGAGCTTCTGTGTAAGTGTATTCAACTAAGTACAATTCCATTAGCTCATACATTTTATTTTTCACTACAATATAAATATATCATTAACTTAGGTTTGCATAAACACTTGTAAAATAGTAGCATTAGATGATGATATTCATATAATTGAGACTATTCAGACTTTCAGATATCTTAAATATTTTGGTGATTTAAGAAAATTAAATTAGAACTATTTAATTATGATGGAAAAGTTTTTAATAGTTTTCTCCATTTAAATATTTAAAATATAAAATCAAATTGTCTTCAAAATTCAAAATAAGAACTGTTGACTATGCACATATACCAGAAAGCATTACCAGTTCAAAGAAAAAAATGAATGCTTTTCATATGACATGTGGTCTGTCATGGGAAACGATTGTCTATTACACTTTCTCAGACACATGATTGATATAGTTATAGATTTAAAACTAAAAAATAATTACATCCAGCTATGATGTTGTCACATGTAATTGCTCTAAGTAGTAATTTAGAAGAGTACTGGTTTTATCGGTGTTAAGCTGTTACTTGTTAAATTCTACGATGAGAAGTGAACCTTGAACAAGAGAACTTAAAAGTGATTGTGTCTTATCAACAACATTGATAAGCACAGGTTTGAGAACTAAACCTTGAGATTGACTGTCATAAAGAATTATAGTTCATGAGAGGACATACAACTGCATAGAAAACACATTTCATTCTGTTTAAAAAGTTCTCTTAAAGAACTCTTTGTAAATTTGATTTATATTCTTTTATATCACTTAATATGTCTGCTTATATATATGCCCAATTTTATAAAAGTAAAAATAGAATAGTTTATTATATATGCTAATATTCAGCTGAGTTTTCTTTCGAGAAAGATAATTATTCCACTTTGAAAGGCAAGAACAATTAACCTATTTCAGATGAAGGGCAACCAGTTTTGTAAAGGAAATGATTAGACACCAATCAGTTACATGACAAAATATCTAATTGATTTTAAATTTATGCTACTTTACATATTAGGAACAATTGCTGTTACACACTAAAACTTCAATTAAACTGCATAGCAAAATTATGCAATGATAAAATACAAAAGTAAAAATAGCTGGCAAATAACAAGGAGAACAAAGCTAATTCAATAATTTTACAGTCTACACAAAATTAATCAGATAATTAAGAAATTGAGCGTTGTCATTAGTAGCCTGTTAAAATGTTTACCCATAATTGAAAATAATTTCGCTGATGGCATAAATTTAAAATGAAATATATCTAAAACAAATAACATAATATTATAGTTTCTCATCAGGTTTATTAACTACTCTAAGATGTGGAAAACTAAAGACAGCTCAGGATGTTTAAAGAGCTTTAATACTTTATTTCTATACTACCCATGCTTTGTCATTTAAAACTTTTCTGTCATAAAATATTTATTCTTGAATGTCTTTGTATAATTATTTAATATCAGGTTTTAAAAACAATCAATCAAATATACTCATTTAATCTCAGAATTTTAACTTTGATTAAAATTGTCCTCATTACTTATACCAATTTAAAATATAAGTATATTGATGTTAGTGGTTTCTTTATTAAAGAGAACAATAATACTACTAAGATAAAATTATGCCAACTTTCAGATGCATTAGCATACCAAATGTTAACAGTTTTCTTTCCTTTTTGGTCAAACTTCCTAAAGCATTACTTAAATACAATTTTTTTTTTGCTTTTCAATGCTTTCTACAGCATTAAATATAGTAGTTGTTTTAAACTATTTATCTTAATAGAGAAATATCCTGTACACTGTTTTTAATTTTATTTTGCGACTAAGAAGCTGATATTGGCCCCCTGAATAATAACTATTTCAATTTCAATAATATTATAAAAATTCATTCTTCTGTCCTTGTTTAAAAATAAATGTGCAATCAGATTCACTGAATTTATATTTGGTAATGAAAATAAGATGTGCAATTCTTTTGTAAGTATAAATATTTTATATGCTTTTTTATTTATAGACACTAAAAGGTCTATTTTTATCTAAAACATGAAGAGGTATGCCTTCTCATAAAAGCTTTCAAAGTTCAACCAAAAATAACAAACTAAAATATAACTGGATCCTGTGGAAGGCACACTGCTTGATTGATTTTGTATTTCTTTTATACACATCATTTCTCGCAACTGAAATGAGAACTCTAATAATGAAACACTTATTACAGGAATTACAAGTACTCTACACATTTCCATGATTATTTTATTCCTTGATAATTTTAATTAGGTATATTTAAAAGTTAATAATTACTTCAAATTCAAATCATTTTTATGATTCCTTAACACAAGCCAGTTTCCCCAATACATACTTTCTTATTTCCTGTCTTCTGTATAAAAAGTACGATATTGACATGTGATACAGTATAATCATGAGAATGAAAATCAAACAATTGATTTATATGCAATGTTTTTAATCTACAATGAATATCCATTTAAGTATTTGTATTTTACCAAAACACATATAATTTTAGGGGTTTTGTAACCTTATAAGATTCTTATTGTTTGGCTCATTTATTCAGTTTATTGTATTAATAATATATTAGTTATTATGCTTTTATATTTAAGATTCTGTTTAGTACTTAAATAGCCTATATTCATTGAGCTGTTATTTATTTTTATATTCATAAATCTAATATTTCTTCCAGAAAAAATATTTTAATATTTTATGACAATCAAATTTTGTATCAACTTTGACTTTGTTTGATAATATTTTATCTCAAAGAAATATCAGCATTATTTTTTTCTGATAACTTTGATGGAAAATCCATGCAAAGTATATTCGCACAAGTATAAGTAAGTTGCTAGTATATATTATTTGGGGGCCTGCACAGTGAATAGGTTAGTTGGATGAAAACTGACATATCATAAATGATGTAATCCTGCATATTCTGTCCCATTTCTTTCTTAAAAGTTCAATGCTTGACAGTAGAAAATAGTGATTTCAAAATTGGACACATTGCTTGACAAAATGTAAGGTGTTATCCAGAGATAAAGTTGAGTGGTTTAGTGGTTTATTATTTATGAGTTTTAGGTCTAGATAACAATATATGCTAAAAACATATAGAAAATATGAAATGCTTTGTTTAGTATATGAATATATTTGTATCATTATAAACACCTCATGCCAAATAGTACTTTCAGTTATAAAGAATTTTCTTTCAATCCATTATCTACATTTTTTGTCACTGAAACCACAATTCAGTTTTAATAATTTGGATTAGTATAAGCTTAGAAACTCTCTCTTTTGTTAAGTAAAATTTTGTATTCCATTTAATTATGTAAGTCAACTAAATTTAAATCTTTGCATATACATTATGCACCCATTAATAATCTCTCATTTGTCAAATTTATTTAAAGATGTCTTCCTGTTAATCAAGATAGTCTCAATAAGTGTATGTGTTCAGTTATTTCTTTCTGTTCAAAACTTTCAGTTATTTTTCTGCAATACTGTGTTTTAAACTTCCTGTCATATTTCAATAAACATATATGGAATACATTGTATTTCCTACTTTAAGTATAATGGTTATTTCTTTTTAAAGAGAATATTATATCAGTAGGAAATATATTTAAGTGCTTTTTGTTGTATATTTAGCAAGTAAGATTTAGTTTATATGAATGGAACAGTGATTAGTTAGGCCCACTCCTCATAATAATATGATTGAGAAGGAAAAGAGCATGGAGAAGGATGAAGAAAACATTTAAAAATTTAAAATAACATAAAATACCACATATTAAAGTTCCACGGTTCATTTTTAAAATTTTTTAAAACAATCGTTTTTATTTTACATACCAATCACAGTTCCCTCTCTCTCCCTTCCTCCTGCTCCCTCACCTTCCCCGTACCCTACTCACCATCCATTCCTGAAGACGGGTATGGTTTCCCATGGGTAGTCAACAAAGTCTGTCACATCATTTGAGGCAGGACCATGGCCCTTCTCCCTGTAAAGACCCAACAATAGTACTCTTAGGCATATACCCAAAGGGTTAAACTCATACCACAGGGTTCATGTTTAAGATTTCTAATCTGAAGGGCTGGAAAAATGACTCTGGAAAGACTGACAGCTCAGCAATGAAGTTAGGACCCTGGTATCCATGCACTCACCATTGACATCAGCATTGAAGTTAGGACACCAGTACCTATGTACTTTCAGAGCAAACATACTGGCCCACCTGTAGTCCGTGTATTCTAAAGGTAGAGAAAAGGGATATGCAAAACTAGTATGAGCAGAGGCAGGTTCCAGGCACCTGTCTCCTATATTTCTTGATAAAGCCAGAATGATGTTATGAAGCTGGCAAATTCTTCTGCTTGCAGGAGCTGGAACTTGGCCTCCCTCACTCAGTTACATTTGCATCAGCTTTCTGTGTTTGATGCTTTTCTTTACTATTCTCCTTTAATTCCTTTTCACAAGTAAGAAGCTTAATTGGTTGGGTTTTGTCCTGAGGTAATTACTCCCTCTATGACATTTAGCATCGCATTTCTCTGTCTAGTTTTTCCTATTTTGTTATATATGGTCATCAGAGTGACTGCTAATAACCATGTGACAAAAATCACTATTAAGCTGATTTGAATTCTCCTCTGTAAGTGTCATTAATCCAGAAGTCTTCAGTCTAGCTTCAGCAGTTTTTGTTGTTGTTGTTGTTGTTTGTCTGTTTGCTTGCTTGTTTTTTTTTTTTTTTTTTTTTTGGACAAGGGGGGAAAGCAGCCACATTCTTTTCCAAAATATCAGAAGAAGCGTCTCTTGTTCTCTTGAGCACTTACTAATATTCTTCCACTCTCAAACTTCTTAAATATGGACTGTCATAATCTGCATTGCTCTCAGAACCACTCTTTTGCATGCTCCTACTATTATGTTTTATTATGCCATGTTTATAGCATTAAACTCCTTTCTTAATCCAAAATTTCAAACATCTGCAGTCTCCGAACAATATTATGTTCAGGCCTGTCACAGTAATACCCCACTCCTGGTACCAGACTTAGTCATTGTTCTATTTCTGTTAAGAGAGACAAGGAACAAGGTAAGTTATAATCAAAGCATTAGGAAAGGAGGGAGGGAAACAAAGGTTGGGATGCATTTATGAGAAATGAAAGTATTAGATAAATGATAGATAGACAGATAGATAGAAAGATAGATAGATGATAGATAGACGTAGATAACAAGCTGAACAAACCATGGCGAATGAGACAGCAAGCACATTCCTCCACAGACTCGGTATCAACTCCTTCCTCCTTTTTTTTTGTCCTGTTTGAGTTTATGTTCGGGATTCCTTACGTGATGAACAGTAATGTGGAAATATAAGTCAAATAAACCTTTTCCTCCCCAAGTATCTTCATCATGATATTTTATTACAACAATAGTATCTCTAACTAGGATAATAACTAAAGATAGCTTATGAATTTCAACAAAAATATTTGAAGAAATCCTACTATTTTCAGTTACTCAGCCTGTGTGCAATGTAGCAGGGAGGAGAGGGCTGCATTTCCAGAGCCTGGTTAGCTTATACCCAAAATAATTACACAGAAACTGTATTCATTTAATTACTGCCTGGCCCATTAGTTCTAGCCTCTTATTGGCTAACTCTCACATCTTGATTAACCCATTTCCATTAATGTGTATCGCCACTTGACTGTGGCTTACCGGCATGAGTCTAAGCAGTGTCCATCTTGGGCCGGAGAAGCATGGCATCTGCCACACTGCCTTCTCTCTCCCAGCATTCCGTTCTGTCTACTATGCCCACCTAAGGGCTGCTCTATCAAAAGGCTAAGGCAGTCTCCTTATTCAACCAATGAAAGCAATACAGAAGAAGAAGACCCTCCTACACCAGTGCAATATCAACATAAACTGGCAGAGCAGATTGTAGGATATGGGTTCTGTGTGGACATCTTTGTGGATGTATGTGTGTTTGTGTATATTCATGCGTGTGTGTCTCATATTATATATGAGAGCTACATTGAGAAAGCTGACACTAGCATTAATGGTGAAGAAATTTGATGGTCAGAACATTCAAATGACTATCAGGAACTAGCCCAGCTCTTCCAACCCTATCCAAAAGAACTAGGTCCACCTGACCCAGGATGACCTACGATGAAGTCATTTTTGAGTTAATTATATGGTTTCTGTAAGTAGTTGCATGTGTCAAGACCTCTGGCATATGGCATGGGAAAACATTGTCTGAGACAATGTACTAAGAGTTGCAGATTGTTTTCCAGAAGTATGTTAAATGAAAGTCACTAGAAGGATGTGCAGACTATGAGATGCAAAACCTCTACAGATATTTTCATTTGAATATTTTTGTATTCATACATATCTAAACAAGCAAATATATAATTTTATGCTCTGAATATACAATCTGAATATACAATCACTAATATAAGTTGATTAGTGCCTTTATCTATTTATAGAGAATGTAATATTACTATAGACCAGCAAAAAGTTTGAATGAATTACAAACACATATTTTGAAGTGAATATTATTGAAATTGAGAATCACATTAATAAAATTCTGATAACTTAAAACCATAACATGGCTAGATTCATGTATAATAATATGTGAATGATTTTACCAAAGGTAAAATTAATAAATATACCAATAAAAGTCATTTAATTATTTAACATTTTGCAGGAAAAATTAGATAAAATGGATAACTTTCTAGAAAAGTTCATCTTCTCTACCACAATTTATAAAGTAGTTACTAAACCACTTACAGTGAAGAAGTAGAAAACTGTGAAGACTTGATCTTCCATATACCTGTAACTAGAAACAAACTTCGAGATTTCCAAATTCTAGCAATCACACACACACACAAATGTGCACGTGCCCACACATTCATACACACAAACCACATAAAATAGTTTCTCCAAAAGGCTTAAAATTGTTCATTTCTTATAGGCATTAATAATCTCAATAACTTCTTATAAATCAACATTCTTACTCCACTACCAGCCAAAGCAGACTGCTAAAATATGTTAACGTAGTTTTTTCAAATGAAACAAATTGGTTCAATAATGGAAACTGGATAAGAATTACTGGTCCTTCTAATAATCTTTGTTAGGTGAGCAAAATAATCAATTTCACAAACAATAAATGGATTATTTAATTTTTTATTTCAATGCAAATAAACATTATTGTAAAAGCAAGAAAAACTTTTTTATGAGGAGGCAAACATTCAGCCCCTAAGCCGTCACTATACAAAACAGAGACACAATTAAACACCTGGAACTCATCTACCAAAACCAAGAGCAAAACAATAGGAGCCAGCTATCATGTTTGCCGTATAACATCCCCCTGAAAACATTAGATGCCTTAAAATTAAAAAATAATTTGAAATTTTGCAGCTTAGAAAAAAACAGATGAGTTTGTTTCTATTCATTATGGACACAATAGTATGATGAAATCGTCTTAGGGAAAACAAAAAACACAAAGGAAACAAAGATACAATAAAGTATCTGTAAAATTACTTCATGTACCACTGATCACATTCAGTATGTTTACCTTTAGTGCTGTTGTAGTAGGCATATGTGTGTGTGTGTGTGTGTGTGTGTGTGTGTGTGTGTATACATTACCATGGAGGTGTACAAATGAAAAATTACATATAACAAAGTAGTGATGAAATGTTATTACTGGGAACATGAATTAAATAAGAAAAGTAATAAATCTAAAAATGCCATTTATGAATAAAACTAACACTACTGAACATGTATGAGAGTATTAAGTTCTTCAATGGTGTCATAAAGACATTAATAATTTGTTCTCATTTCTTACTTGGATAATGTATCTAGAATGTCAAAACATATTTCTGCAAAAATGCAATACATTTTTGGTGTCCTTTGTGAGTGAAACATATTTACTTTTCAAACATTTCCTAAATTCTTGCTCTCTTTTTCTACCCACTCATATGATACATCTGCTTTAGAAGTAGGAAAAGGAACAAAGCTTGCATTTTAAAAACAGCAGGAATAGAGGTGCATTTGTTGTTGCAAAACGATGTGTGTCAAGAATACAAAAAGGATGCTAACCTCCTCTGGTGGACAGGACCGCCTACACTACATGCTGCTATGCCTGGTCTCATGCTTTGAAAACCCTTACAGTCAGAATATTCACCATAGAATGGCAATCTGACAACTGGGTGTGTTTAATGTCATTTATCCTCACAAAAAGCTAAAAATTACTCCAAACAGCTCTGCTAAAGAGTATCTCTTCCACATAATGTTTCCATTATCTTTTTGAAGTAGTCAACTAAGGTAATTTTTCTTCCCTAAGATAGAAAGGTTTCTGTATACTATTTGTGTTTAGAAATTTGTACAAAATAGAGTAAAATTCCATTAATAATGACATATGAAAAAAGTGATATAGCCTATTAATGACTTTAAAGGTAGAACTTATGCCAAGCTTAAAAATGTGTTCACCAAGTTTTGAGAACACCTGATCCTAAAGTCTGCATTCCTTGAGTTTTGGACTGAAACATTTGTTTCTTTCTGGTTTTTTTCCATATAATTGCATTGCATAACAAAGCAACACTATTTTATGGTGTAGGAGGGTCCTTCTGTACTTGGGTTGCTTTTATTGGTTAATAAAGAAACTGCCTTGGCCATCTGATAGGGCAGGACTTAGATAGACAGGAGAAAGACAACAGGATACTGGGAAGGGGACAGAGCCAGAGAGAGCTGCCGCCATGAAGCCTGCCAGGTCAGAGACGCTGAATCTTTCCCGGTAAGCCACGACTCGTGGTGACACACAGATTATTAGAAATGGGTTAAACAAATATGTGAGAGTTAGCCAATAAGAGGCTAGAGCTAATGGGCCAGGCGGTATTTAAATGAATACAGTTTCTGTGTAATTATTTCGGGTACATACCGGGAGCCGGGTGGCACAAGGGGCCCTGCGCTGGGAACCAGGCGCTGGAAATGAGGCACTGGGAATGCAGCCTGAGCCCCTCATTACTACAATTTTATTGTTAATATGATTCATTATTAATATAAGTGAAACCACACAGAGCAAAATCATAAATTTTGTATCCAACAGACTCAAGGGGATTATCAATCCTATTTACTTAGTATATGACAATGAAAACTAAGTGAATCATTGATCTTTATGCCCTCTGATTCCCTTTTGAATAAGTATAATAAAGTGAGCTAAGCATAACAATTAAAAAAAGATTGTGGGAAGTTCCTTTGTTAGCTGACCAAAGTAAAAAGATTATTCCTGAAGGAAGTTTCTCTACTCTTTGCTTTATTCTGTTTCTTTTGAGGACTCTTACTAAAAAACTGTGATACCAAGAGTGAGTGACACCTGGCGAAAAGAATTGCAGGGTGCTTTTTCTAGAATGTTTAGTGGTATCTAGAATTAATAATTCAGATGAATAGAACCTATGGACACTAAATCTCATTAGAAAGTATGGAGAACTCATTAATAATAATGCATTTATGAATCTGATTAGCCTCATCTGAAGTGTAAGAAATCTAGTGACTGTGTGAGAAAATGAAGAAAACAGTGATTCATATAGGTAGATTCATTTTAGCACGTTTGGAAAATTTTACAAATAAATAAAGTTAAAATGAGATGGGTAACATAATTTACTAGCTCTAGACGCACATAAGCAATCAAAAGATTTCTAAATATGTAGTGGAAAGGAATCTTCTCTCTTTCACCCATAGAGCTCAAGTTGCCCACATCAAAATGCAAACTTCACTATATAGTTGCATGAGTTACAACAATACAAATTCAGATATCAGCAGACAGTTTAAGTAATAACACTGATTGAAAAACTGTAGGATCCTACTCAGATTCCAATAGGTTCACAATACCTGAGAGAAGAGGTCCAGCAGCTCAGCAAAAAATGCATTTCTATCCCACCCACAATCTATGAAGTGATGTCCTCTCTCTTTGCATAAGATAATTCATTCCCACTCCTTTGTAGAGCACAGAATGACTTTCCCTAAAGGAGATGTCAGACAGGACAATCTGATATCACTGACAAACCACCTTTCATTGCCTCTAGGCCTAAAATTAGCAACAGGTCGGTTGAAACAATAAGTAGCAGTTCTCCATGGCCTCTACTTCAGGTCTTATCTCTAAGTTCCCACCTTGCCTTGACTTCCTTCACAGATGGACTGCAGTGTATGACTATATGCTGAGAAAACCCTTTCTTCCCCATGTTGCTTTTGCTGTGGTGTTAGTCACAGTACCAGAAAGCTAACTAAGATAAACTCTGTATTGAACATTTGTTAATAAAGTAGGGTTAAGGGATACTATAGAAAATATTAAGTAGGTTAAAGTACTTTCTAGTTTATTGAAAACACTTCTCTATGTCAAAAAACTAAGTCATGTATCTGAAATATGTACAAATGATTTATTTTAGTTATATTAATTTAAAGAAGTAGAAGATGATAAAGAATGTATTGAGATCTACAAATGCCTTTTTGTTGCAAATAATGTAATTAGAATATATGTAAACTAGTTTAAAGTCAATAAGTGAATAATTGATTATACCCATAACATTCCTGCCATTATTGTACAAGAGGGTATATCTTGTCTCTTAAGGTTGATATTGTGAATTGGTCAACAATGTATGTTTTTTTTTATTTTTCACTGCAGCTAGAAGTTTTTCAATATGATATACTAACAAATTTTTGATTAATTTACATAGCTCTAAAAGAACAAAATAGCTTAAAATAAATTTCCAAATATAAGGGTAAACTTCAGAAGCAAAATTTAGATAAAATATGAAACTGCAAGCACAGAAAAATTAAGTTCTAAAAGGGTATATGGTGTTGACATCAATCTCAAGAAAAGTGATTCTTTAAATTTAATACTAGGTAGGATACTGAACTAGTACTCCAGAGTAACATATAAATCACATGGTGTATTTTCATTGGATATCAGAGAGAAAATGCACACATGAGGTATTTGTTAGGTCATTAGAATATATCATTGAAGGAATAAAGCACCAAACCCTCTGTATATCACAGTGGATATATATTTTATGCCTGATTCAATGGAAAAACTTATTGAGGAGAAAAGGATATCTGATAATTAGAGCAAATAACACACACTATATTGCCTCTATCTATCTATCTATCTATCTATCTATCTATCTATCTATCTATCTATCTATCTATCTATCTGTGAGCAGAGTTTCTGTCCTGTCCCACAGCCATTCAGTCCTAAAGAAACACACAGAGGATTATATTAACTACAAACTGTTTGGCTTATTGCTTGGGCTTATTATTAACAAACCCTTACATCTCAAATTAAACCCATTTCTATTAATCTGTGTATTGCCACGAGGCTATGGCTTACTGGTAAGGTTCTGGGCATCTTTCTCTTTTGGCAGCTACCTGACATCTCTTTGACTCTGCCTAACCTCTCTATATATCTGTTTTTGGATTTCCTGCCTGCTTTACTCTATTAAGCCATTGGCCGAAACAGCTTCATTCATTATTCATCAACCAATAAAAGTAACACATATAGAGGACATCCCACATCATCCATCCATCTATCTATCTATCTATCTATCTATCTATCTATCTATCTATCTATCTATCTAATATCGGTATATCTAGGATCTATATATCATATATATGTGTGTTCGTTATTCATAACATTTTCTATATTCATATCTTGGGTAGATAATATGGACAGAAAATTTTAGTATTTAGAAATATATACATATATATGCAGGAATAATACTAAAAATTATTTTAGTTCATGAAAATCATAATAATTATTCTAGAAGCATATTAATATTTCTAAAAAATGGGAGATGTAAAAATCCACATATGATATGCAATGTTATAAAGCAATATAATAGGTCAGTTAAATGTGTTTGAACTATATATTTAAAATATTTGTTTTTTATTTTGTTAATGTTTGTATGTGTAAAGGGCAGGAGTTGTC
Organism: Ondatra zibethicus; assembly: GCA_004026605.1. NCBI lineage: Eukaryota > Metazoa > Chordata > Mammalia > Rodentia > Cricetidae > Ondatra > Ondatra zibethicus. Next base: position 51,374 of record PVIU01011249.1, read on the forward strand.
TGTGTCGAATTATGAACATATTAGTGCAACCATTTATAAAAACCAGGAGTGGATTTCAAATCTGGTACAAAATTTACAGACAAGATATGGTTTCTGGGCACCAGATTAGAATTCTTTGTAAGAGTAATGCATGATCTTAACCATGTGCTATCTCTATTTTATCTACCTTGATATAGGTAGACATACACATAGACCTATATCCTTCATGCTACTAAGTCCACAGGAGCAAAAGATTGTATCTTTCAGTTTCTATTGCTCATATGAAACATCGTTACCCCAAAGCAAGTTGGGAAGCAAAGGGTTTATTAGACTTAAACTTCATCTTTGCTGTTCATCACTGAAGGATGTGAGAACAGGCACTCTGACAGGGCAGCAGCTGATGCCCAGGCCATGGAGGGGAGCTGCTTACTAGTTTGCTTCCCATGGTTTGCTAAACCCACCTTCTTATAGAACCCAGGATCAGCAACCCAGGGATAGCACCACCCATCATGGGCTTGACCTTCCCCCATTGATCACTAAAGGAGAAAATGCTATACAGCTGGGTCTCTTAGAGGTATTTCTTCATCTGAAGCTCCTTCCTCTCTAATAATGTTAATGTGTGTCATGTTGACATACAAAACCAGTCTGAGATATAATAGAAACAATGTTCATAATCACCAAAGAGAAATGATGATCATCCTGTGTCTTATATGTTTCAAAGATTCAATTATAATCCTATCTAATTTAAGGCATATTTTAGGATTATCTTTACTATTTGTGAAAAAATTAATATTGACAAAAATGCATATATATGAACACTCTAAGCAAAGATTTTCTCACTTATTTGTTAGAAATAAATTATAATCTATGGTTGTTTATTTCACATACTGTAATATATATAAATGTGTGTGTATGTTCACATGTGTATTTATATATGTACATATATACGTATATACATGAAGCACATATATCTAATTTTGAGGTATATACTTTAGTTTGTAAATCTCAGCAGATTTCAGTCATAAAAATGTATCCATAGTTTATCACTACAGATAATATATTCAAACATTTTGTTTCTCAATATTTTAAAATGCAGTCCTCTAATTCTGATGTGCCTGTATTTTTTCATTTTACCTTTAACATTTTTTTCATTCAAAGTAACTGACGTGATAGTTTCAAGGAAAAAAAAGAACATGCTTTTTCATAGAATATTCTCCCATCCATAAGTTCCTTGGCATTCACATGTTTGGTCTTCTTACCTTTTCCATAACCTGTTCTCTTAATTTTTATAGCTACATATCCCAAGATTCTTTGTAAAAAGGATTACTTGGTTCTCTGATGATGTATTTGGTATGTTGATACCTTCTATTATTTTTCTTTTAGTATATAAAGATTTCATATTTTATTCAAGGGAACTTTCAGATAGTTGGTGAACACAGCAAGAATTTCCTCGTTGCCATTGTTAAATCTATACAATTTGACATGACAATTTTATTTGCCTGAGACAACTATTGCTATTTCCCAGTAAGAGACCTCAAAAAACTAAGAGACCTCTCAGTGCAGTCGCTACTCAGAGAGCCTTAGCCTTAAAAATCCATCAGACTGCATACTTACTTTTGATGATTTGTCATAAGAATGCAGTGTCTTATGTCTACAATTTATACAACTCAATTTTATCATATGGCTCATGTTTCCTAATTGTATGATGGCTCAAAGGTGCCTTTACACAAAGCAGCAGAATTATGTGTGTTGTCAGCTATATGCTCCACTTATCGATTTACATTTGTTTTTAGAATCCCACTTAATTAACACTAGGTTAGAACTCCATCTCTTTTCTGAGTTAACACACTTCTGTTCTCTAATCAAAGCATCCTACGTTCACTTAATTGCTTTATGTTCCTCCAAGTTCCTGAAGAGCAGATTGTTCATTCTGTTCACTGCAGTCTAAGAGATTGTTTTAGACATTGTGGTTAGTTAGTAAGTCTTACAGTGAGAATTTGTTACAAAATATATGTATGGATTTATTTTAAGCCTTAAATTCTGCAGTCATAACAGGTTTAAGAAGACTGAAAAAAGTTAAATAATACTGTGTTGGATTACAAAGTTTCCAGTCACAGCTATACATACTTTTACCTAATCTTATATTATTGGAAAATTTAAGTTTTCAAATTCACTGAGTCATTAAGAGACAAAATAATTTAATTTTATTTTATCAGTGACAGGACATATTAACAAATGGGTTGATCAAAACACTGAGCTCCAAAAATCAACCACTACTTACTTCAAAGCAAATTCACTAGCTCCATGACAATCAAAAATACTTTCTGTGAAAGTGTATTCTGATTATTGTATTTACACAAGAATTCAGTGAAGAACTAGTTGAAATAAAGATTCATTTATCTTCATGACCTTCAGGGATTGTCTTGGATACAATTCACTTTCTTTAACTAGTATTTGCATATAGTTAAGTAAATTCAGTTTTGGTTATATGATAATGTGAAATTAATTAAAGCCATCCCAGAAAATATAGTAATATTATTTTCAAAAAAAATCACTTCATAATGTAATTACTGTCATGTCTCTATTGGATACATGGTTGAAGGAACTTGAAATACCAAATAACCATATAATGCAGATATAATGCTTGAAAAGATATTGGAATAAATAAATATGAAAAGTTTACAGTATTTACAATTTTAAAGAGATAGTAAATATAGCAAAATCAATTTTGGAATAATAAATTAACTTATAAAATGAAAGGTGTGATGTAGATATTAGTCAACCTCTGTTACTATAGCAAGTACTTTTTATAAAATTAATTTTCTTAAAAATGTGTTAAACATGCATTTTTTCAGCAAAATGATTTTAGTGACAAGATGAACACATTGAAATACTTTATTTTTCATTTCTTTCATTACTTTGTTATCTCCTAGAAAAAGGTTAAATTGAAAAACAAAAAAGTATGAAAGAAAATTACTCTTTTAAAGTTATTATGTAAAATATGCTTATTCTAAACCAGAATAATTTTATTTTTCATTTGATAATGAAAATAGGATTTTGTCTGCAAAATAAGAGAAAAGTTTAACAGAATATAGAATAAATCAAAGTTGAATTATGTTTAGCTCAAATTTTGACATTTTGCTACATAATCCTGAACTGAACCATAATATGTTTGGATATGAAGTAAACAAATATTTAGTGCAATAAAATAATAGTTCAGTTGCCCGTAATCTACTTTTTCTGTACACTAACCAATTTATTTTCCATTATAACTTTTAAATCTCAGCTACGAAGAAGTAAAATGTTCAGTGGTAATAATTACAATATTCTAACTCTGAAAATAAAAGCTTGAGGCACTAAATTGTATTTATCTTTCATCATTTTAATAAAATTTTTAAATCACATACCAGAAACTATAAGTGAGAATTTGCAAAAGTCCACAGCCACTGAAAAAAGAAAAATGGGTGATATCCATTAATTAAAGGTTTATAAAGATTGCTACATATTTAATACAGAGATCTTTATATTTATTATTTTATATAACCTTAACATACATTACACGCACATACATACACACATTATGTCTTATTCACACATAAATGGAAGTGCAGCACATTAAAGAAATCCCATTACCAAGAAAATATAGCTATATGTAGGAAAAGAACTAATATTTTGTTCATTGAGTCATGATGCCACGTATCACAAGTTCACATGACTCATTGTGGATCCAAGGATAGAGAACACAGAGCTTCTAACCTTCCTGTCTCCACATAACAAATTCTGGGTTTACAAGGGTACATCACCAAGACCAGTCTTATATGATACGATGCACCAAAACCTGGACATTAAGGATGTTAAGAAAATCTACACAAACACAGCTACATCTCTAGTTATGAGATCTGTTTTTTTTTCTCTCTCTTTTTATGTTGAAAGTTAGTATTCTGAGATAAATTGAGAAAATGTTCCACTGGAATCCGCAACAAAAAATCCTAGCTTCCTATAGTGGCTGTACAGGGAGGGAAACACTACTGTTCTGAGACTCTGGGTTTTTTGAAGGCTTCAGTCATCACCAGTGAAAGGCTTTGAGAGAAAATTCTGGTTAATTTTACACAGTATCAACTCTTAGCACTGTAGCAACAGCAACTCCTGTGTCACTTCAGCCCCATAGCAGACTGTTGTGGCTCGGTTGGATTAGCTGTTTTACAGCATACAGATATTCAAAAATTATGGGTATATTCATCAATCATTATTTCTTGCTTCTAAATAGGGAGGAGCAGGTGAAAGGGCAGGGCCATCATTATTGCACCTTCTTTTTCCAACACTTTTCATGTATCTGATGTCATTCCCAAGGAATGCCAAGGTTCTCAGTCATCTTACCTTATTTATTTTTCCCTGTATTCAACTTTTAACAGTCTGATTTTAAAGTCTAGTGTGTTCCAAGATAATTATTTCTCTCTTTCTCTTTCTCCCTCTCTCTCACATACATGCACACACACAGATACACACACACACACACACACACATTCAAATAAACACACATACACTACAAATAAGTGTTCTATGGAATGTAGATAGGAAGCCGGCATCTCAGATAATGTTGAAAAATGAGAGATTTGAATGGCGAATATCTGCAAAGAAGAAACAAATAAGAAAGACACAGAACTAAGAAAACAGTGAAAGAGAGGCAGAGTTTGAATCTAACAGCTACACAAATCTAAGATTTAACATACTAAAGCTGTCAGATGCCCAGTTTTCAGCATAAATAAAATAGTTTAAAAATTGAAAGATATTATCTCTTTTAAATTAATTTGAATAAACAACAAAGACTATCCTAGACAGAGATCTTTGAGAAAATAAGCTAGACAAAGTGACACAGGCTTTAAAACAACGCTCCTAGTGATATTGAAAAATAGCAATTCAAATGTGAATACCATCAAGATATGGCAAAGAAGTAAATTGTCAGGAAATACAGATAGAAATGTCTTAAAATTTAAACTTCAACTATATCTTGTACCTGAAAAACGATAACTGAAATAGAAATTTTATTGTAGAAAGCAGAGCAATGCATAAGAAGTATCAGTAAGTCTAAACACAGTAGTATTTAAACAATTGGATTCTACTTAAAAGAGTACACATCTTTTTCCTTTAGCTGTTATGAAGGAAGAGGGGGAAGAAATGTGTTATTTTGAGGAACTTATCTAGGGAGGAGGAGATAGGGACAGAATATACAGAGGAAAAAGAGGTTAGGTAGTAAGGAGAAATAAATTATATTAAGTATGATTGCAAAACAATAAGGAAACATTATTTTATAAGCTTAATTTAAATACATACTTATACACTATACATAACTATTTACATTATTTTGGCAGTATCTTTGGTTGTTTGCATATTTCCATGTGACTGTTTTGGGCAACAGCTCAATTGGACATAAACCAGTCCCAGGACTGCAAACTTTATGAGGTAATAAGAGATCTTCAGTTGGGACTCTTTCTTCCTCATTATGAATACCTTTTTATATCACAGGAAGGTTCCACTGTGCTAGGTCTCCATATTGCCCCTCAAATGTTCCTCAGTTCTAGCTGTCTTTCTCCTCATCTCCCCACAGTCTCATCGCCCCCTTCCCACCTGATCTTCCCATTCTCCCCCATGCCCTGGCTCCAGTCCACCCATAAAATCTATACTATTTATCCCTTCCAGAGAGATCCATGTGCCCACTCCCCAGTCACTTCCTCTATGTCTAACCTTTCTGGGTTTATAGATTATAGATAAGCAATTTTTATAAAATACTTTTGGCAAGGCAAGCTTTGAGAACACTAATATAGAAGTAACTCAGGCATACAAAGAATTGTCATACTTTTATATTTATATTCAGAACTAGGATATTTATGCATTACTTATAAGAAAGGTTGGAGCAGAGGCCCAAAAGATAGCTCAGGGAGCAAATGTGCATACCGTACAAAAATAGAAAACAACAGGAACCCCAGAATTCACGTAAAAGGAGAAAAAGAGAACCAACTTGACATAGTTTTCCTATGACCGCCCCAAAAGTACAGTAATATTTGTGCCAACTCATGCCTGTCATGAACACACACACACACACACACACACACACACACACGCTCATCTTTAATGGATGAAATCTAACCATTTGCATGTAGAAAGATGCTTATGCTCCCATAAGACCTGCGCTTTCAGAAGTTCTATAATTGTTTGTGGTAATAAAATAAAGTAAAGCCAAAGAGAGAAGACCTAATAATATTGATTAATTTAAAGAAAAAAGTAAAAGGGGAATGGAGTATTTTATATTAGTGAAATATTCAGTATTGTAAAATTATGAGTGCTAACAACTACTATGTATTTAACAAACATTTAATCCATGTGTATAGACTTGCTTATATTGTTTAAATGAAGTTTCCTCAGCTAGACTGATAATAATCCTGCCAAGAGTCATTGACTAATCTCAAATATTAATACAAATACAAATACATTGACTAATCTCAATATCACACTTGAGAATCCTTCTTCTGAATTGGTTATCTGACTTATTGAAGAAACTCCCCTAATTATCATCTATTGCTTGCTGTTGTGGTTGGTGGATACCCAGATGTTAAAGGTTAATCCTTGTTGCTGAGCCACAATCTACTTCTATCATAGGACCCAGAGGATTCATTCAGGGTCTAATTTGAAATCCTCCTCCTTGAATATTTGTGATAATAAATTTATAACCAGAGAATATAAAGTTCTACAGTGAATTTTACTAAAAGCTAGACCTTTATTATAATCTCTCTTGCATTGTGTATCTTGTTCAGCAATAAAGCTTTGCATTTATATTCTAATCTTAGTAAATGCTTTCTCCAGACTGCCAGAATAGTAACGGGATGAATTGTCTTTGGTTTCAAGATAGATTAAGATTCTTTAAAAGACCATCTATGGACAAAAATGGCCATAAGTTTGTGCCAAAAGAAAAGACACCTAAATTTTGGCCCTGTCATATGATTGGAAGATATACATAGAATGTTTTAGATGGGGAATGATATTAGGATAGTTTGTAAATAAAGAGCAACTTGTGGGAAAAAATGGATATATTTCCTATCAAACATCTAATTTAAGAAGTTTAATGTGCACCTTCAAAATGCCTATTGAAATATCTGTAAACCTTTCTAAAACCAGTTATACTTGTTATTTTAAACAAGGGTTATCAGTCAAAATAGTTCTGAACCCAATTTTGAGGTGAATTTAAGTAGCACAATAGCATTTTAAATAGCTTCAAATGTTTCTGGACACTATATTCTGGAGGTCAGGTTAATATTCCCATTTGTTTGTTCAAATGCAAACATTTCCACCAGCAAGGTTGCACCCTTCTTGTGTGACACCAAAGAACACTTACTAGCTACTTACAGAGACAGAGTTGTTGAGTCTTTTGTGCTGTGACTTTTGAGAAAGATCCCTGTGAATAAATATTTTGAAATCATCAAATTAAGTAGTTAACATTCAAAAAAATCTGTTTAGAAACATGCTTAATGAGAACATTTTTCATAGAAATAGAAGTTTTATATAGAAAAATGTTTCAATTTAGTGACAGTGTTTATAGTAGGAGACTATTATAGAAGAGAATAGAGAAGACTGAAAACTGAATATAATTGTCACATTGATGTGAACAGAGATATTTACACGCACACACACACACATAGTGACGTTTTAATTCAGTCATTAGTTGGACTTTTAGGGAAACTCACTGAACACAAAGGTGAATGGACATTTTATATCCCATATTATTTTGAAGAATGAATGCCGCTTCTTGCCTAAAGCAGAAATTCAGTGAACGTGTTTCTGTTCACCAAGTATTACTGCATAATTCTGATAATGGGTCCTTGAAAGATCCTAAATGATGAGGATAGAAAATCATTTGTCAAAGCAAGTTTCAGAAAACCACTACACACCTTACACTAAGCCCTGTGAAAACTGATTAAATGATTAGCACATCAGTAACAGTGACTCTGAAAGTCCAGAGCCAAACAGTCTTGGGCCATTTTTGGCTTCCTTGATAATTATTATTCACTGCTCTTCATGTGTTTTAAAATTCTTGAGCCTATTAATGCTCAGACTACTAGCTAATGCCCATGAAAGACTGATTATGCTGTTACATAGTAGTTTAGGGCTATAGCTGAGAATTTCTCCATATCTATTTGACTACCTACTTTGTGTGTTTGAGAAGTATTTGAATTTTGGTTTTCTTTGCTGTTATTGTCAGACTTCATGGCATCATTTCACCATTGGAACATTGGGTTTGGGTAACCTGAATCAACATTACAGATAACTGTCACTGATTGTCACCTGATTGTAACTGATAGCCTCTAAAATTAATAATCTGCATTCCCTTTGAGATTAGAATTGTTTTTTTTGCGTGAGCCATTATATTTGGCTGTCTTCCCTTAAGTTGCTCCATCTTGTAAAAATCTGTGGTTTTTTTTTTCTGGTCTCTACCTGTGGAGCTACATTTTACATGATACTTTTAGCTCTGTTTTGAATATAGAAGATGTTTCTGTACATGTGTGTTCATGAAAACAGCACCATTTACCAGCTACATAATACAGCTGCCAAATTGCTAATGCCATAGGGGTTGAGATGGTGTGCCATATAAACTTCCTGGAGGGAATTCAGACCTGAGGCAATGGGCATAAAAAACTCATATCAAGAAAACAGGCCAAAGGACTTAATGAACACACCAGAACAAGTAATATGTACAGCATTGTCATGGGGATCCCATAAGAAAAGAAAGCACTTAGCATTGCAATGGTGATTGTGCCCCAGACCTGTTATTACACCATCAGGTGTACATCAAAGCCCAACAGCAAAGCAAAAGTGCTTAAGGGGACTATCAAGGGTACAGCTCCCGTCCCCAGAATATTTACTTTTAATAATTTTAAATTCACTTTCTTTGAAACAGCCTGTTCTTACTAAATTACAGAATACCAGTGTTGCTTGAAGAAAAATATGTCAACACAAAAAAATCCTCTTTGTACATGAACCAAATGAAAAAAATGAGAAATAAACTAATTCATTAATTAAAAATATGCTTAATATTACTCACTCATGAAAAGCTATTTAAACATGAGATCATATTAAACTGTTTAATATTTATCAGCTTATGAAATATGTATAGATAAGAATCTGAATGTATCATATATTTGGTAGCATCTATCACGCATGGATCACTTTCTTTTTCTCATTTAAACTACATTCATATCTTGTCTCATATTACAAATATTCTTTTTTTATATTTTCTTGATCTTTCACTTATCTGATTGACTAAACTTATAAAAATAAGGATAATGAATATAATACTGCCTTTTGAGTTCTTCTAGTTATGAAATAATTACTCAGGATATATATATATATATATATATATATATATATATATATACACACACACACACGTGTGTGTGTGTGTGTGTGTGTGTGTATGTGTGTGTGTTTTGATATAGAGTTTCTCTGTGTAGCCTTGGCTACCCAGGAAATCACTCTGTGGACCAGGCTAGCCTTGAACACATATGTATCTTCCTGCCTATGTCTTCCAAGTGCTGGGATTAAATGCTTGTGCCACCACCATTCAGAAGTATTTGATATATGATCAATCATAAAGATACTTTTTTATTGATCATTATTGAGGTCTACATTTTTCTCTGCTCCCCTCCCTGCTTCTCCCTTCCCTACTTCAACCTTCCCCCTAGATTCCCATGCTCCCAATTTACTCAGGAGATCTTATCTTTTTCCACTTCCCATGTAGATTAGACCTATGTAAGTCACTCTTAGTGTCCTCATTGTTGTCCAAGTTCTCTGTGATTGTGGTTTGTAGGCTGATTTTCTTTGCTTTATTTTTAAAAACCACCTATGAGTACATGTGGTAATTGTCTTTCTGTGTCTGGGTTAACTCACTCAAAATAATGTTTTCTAGTTCCACCCATTTTTCTGCAAATTTCAATTTTTTTCTGCTGTGTAGTACTCCATTGTGTATATGTACATTTTCCTTATCCATTCTTCAGTCAAGGGGCATTTAGTTTGTTTCCAGGTTCTGGCTACGACAAACAATGCTGCTATGAACATAGTTGAGCACATGTCCTTGTAGCACGATTGAGCATCCTTTGAATATATACCCCAAAGTTCTGATCTCCAAAATATACAAAGAACTCAAGAAATTGGCAGTCAAAAGAACACGTAATCCAATAAAAAAAATGGATTATACAGAGAACTCTCAACAGAGGAATCTAAAATGGCTGAAAGACACTTAAGGAAATGTTCAACATTCTTAGTCATCAGAGAAACGCAAATCAAAACAACTCTTGAGATTCCATCTTACACCTGTAAAAATGGCCAAGATCAAAAACACTGATGACAACTTATGCTGGAGAGGTTGGGAGCAAAAAGAAACACTTCTGCATTGCTGGTGGGATTTCAAGCTGGTACAGCCGCTTTGGAGGTCAGTGTGGCAATTTCCTAGAAAATTATGAAACAACCTTCCTCAAAGATACTTTAAATATCCACTAAGTCATAGAATCTGTCATAGGGGTATGCTTTCACTACCATAATCAAGCGCAGTACTGCTTGTCTCCTGAACTGATTTCTATATATTCTCAGACCATTGTAAAACATCATAGTCAATTGCTTTATACATCATATTTAGTTGCTTCAGAATGGGATAGCTCCTTAATGAATATAATTCAAGTAGATATAAAGGAAGGGCTGCAAAAATGCTTGAATGTGGATTATTCTTTTTAAATAGACAAAATGACAAAAGATGAATAACAATATGGTCAGAGATGCATAATAGCAGCTCAAGTACCTTCACCCACGGTGAAGGGAAATTTCATGGAGGGAAAAATCAAAATGCATTGCTTATCTTCCTCTTAAAATGGAAATCTGCTAGCCAGAATGAGAATGGCCCTTGCAGTCATGGCTTAATACACTGAATAATGACATTGCTTTTATGGCAGGAACTTGACTGAGATGAGAAACTGAATGAAGACTCGGTGGGAAGTAATTGCACTTCCCTGTAGCTGATGAACTTCAGAACTGAGGTAAGTTGAGGAAGAAATGGAAATCAGGCATCCTACTGTATCTGTAGTGAGCACTCACACTGGCCATGTAATAGATATTGATGTCTGCCCACAGAGATGAGTGGCTGAAGAAGAAAAGAGCCATTTTTGAGCTCATCTTGATTCCATATTATTCTCCTCCTGACTAGTGCTTGAAAGCTGATGAAATGACTCAGGAGTGGCATTACCTCCTAACGTATCTAATTGGGTAAATGGTGGTAGGTCATGGTTCCCACTGGTGGAGAGATGCTTAAAGTTACATCATTTTTTGTTTAAGGGAGTTTTATGATACTCACTGAATTTCGTTATTTTTGAAAAGCTAGGGTAATAATGCTTTTATCCTTATTTCTTTAGACATGTATTGGCACTTCTAGCAGTGTATCAAAACCCTATCAAAGTCCATTATCAGGGAAAACCCACAGGATAAAACCAACATTAATATAACAAGGAAAAAAATCTGTTCCATGGCCATTATCCAGTGCTATAATTCTTTAAGTAAAGACCATACAGTCACTAAATAATTTATTTTTCCATATGTGATTTTATAATTCTAAATACTTAATTGTGGTCTTTATGATAATCATAGAAGTACTGCACATTATATATTTAAAATGTCTATAGGTAAATACTAGGTTAGAAACTACAATAATAATAATAATTCCTGCATCTGTCAGAGAAGTGAGGTCATAGGACAAACTGATGTTCACAAAATTTCAGATGCAATGAGAATAAGAGAGTCACTGCTTACTAGTGAATTATACAAGCAAAATTTCCCTAGGAAACTGCCCCTTGTTTAGGAAAATTTCAATTCTCAATGATGAATTCCTGGAAAGAAAGAATGGATCAAACCTGAAGGTTTTGTATATAAGAAGATTCATGTCTTTCACAGTTTCCCATCAGGAATCTCCCCAGATATGGTGAGGATTATAAGAGCAGTAGTAAAATGTGGTGGGGGACACTGCCTTTCCCTTATCCCTATTTTCCTAAATATAATGTCATTGCATCAAAAAAGTTTTACTACCTATGGAGGCCCAGTTCAATCAGGTGTTACAGGTACACAATAAACAATGGCTAAGTCACAGTTATCAACTTTGCCTTCTCCTTAACTATTATTTAAAATTTTTTCTAATATGTAAATTGTTCCACATATTTATGAGGTATTAACCCTTGTTTGGAAATATGAAGAGTGCCTGCTGCTAGTCTCAGGATATTTAGCTTTATGATCTCTCTTTTATGACATTCTAGGTATAGTCCTGGAGTGTCTGTTGTTCATTATTTATTTAACAGCATAGTCAACCAGTTTGAACCATTGCCTCCCCACCATGCTGTACAAAATAGCACCGTATTACTTTTGCCTTACTATTTTTCTTTTTAGTACATAACCTCCTTTTCCTCTTCATTCCAAACACTTTTAACTTTACATCAACTTTTTAGTTTTTGACATATGAGAAATCATATATTTGTAGTGATGTGTATGTAGCATATTCAGCTGAACAGAATATCCCCCAGTGCTCTCATTTTGTTATATAAGACTTCATTTCTTCAATTGCTGGGTTGTACTGCCTTCTATGTAAATGATTTTATGTGTTCAATGTCTTTTGATATCTACCCAACTTAGTTGTTTTTGCTATCATAAATGATGCTGAGGTAAATAAAGGAGTGATGCTATATCTTTAATATTTTAAAATTTAGTCTTTCATATCAGTTACTGTGATTGGGTTGTGGTGGTATGACACTGTGGTTTTAGTTAAACTTTTCTGAATTGTCTTTATTCAAGTCAAATCCTGGCTTCTTTTTATTAAGAATTTTTTAATACAATCTTTTCTCATTTTACATAACTATACTGCTCCCACTCCGTCCCCTCCTCCAGTTCTATCATTCCCTCCAACCCTCCTATATCTTGCTTAGTCTAAATACAGCAGGGAGGGCCTTAGTCTTGCCTGGGAGTCAAGTGTCAGACTTTGATGACTCTCTATGGGAATTTTTACACTTTCTGAGGAGTGAATGGCTCTTGCTTTTCTTAACAATAATCCTCAGGAGAAAGTAGTATATTTATCTGGCTCTACAATTTTGAAGTTGCATCTATATTATCTGAGAAGAATACCATAGTATACAATCTAAACTATTAGAGAAGCAGGAAATAAATATTCCAGCTCTATTAAAAATTTATCTCTAGAACTTCCATTTAGGCATGTTGTTCCACCTAAAGTGTGTAACAAACAAACAATTTAAAAGAGACAAGTCTGAAATTTATATGTGAGGGCCACAGCCTCACCAAGTACTGAGACTTAGCCATGACGCAAAGGAAAATTGTCCTGCTTCTGACATTTTGCAGTTAGTATCTTATTTAATAATGGCTCAGTAGATAAAAGTACTTGTAGCAAGCTTGATTTCCTGAGTTTGAATTCCTGAAACCATATGGGAGAAAGACCGAAATCACTGCTGTAAGTTTTATATCCTACAAATTCTGTATTTTGATTACATTGGCTAAAACATCCTACTTTATAGAATCATGCCCCAATGAAGGTCCAAATAAAACTTCTAAATCTCTAAATTGCTGCAAGATATTATTTGACAGTCATTTCTAATCACATGTAATTTAGAATAAGTTCCCTCACCTGAATTTCATAAAACACATGGCATCACTTTATTGTGATCATTTGAATAACCTCACCTTAGCCCCTTGATATAAAACAGCAGCTGTAATGGAAAGAATAGACATTGAAAAATGAGAAAAATTAATATTAAACTTATTGTACCACAATTTTAGGATTGCATAGACAAGAGTTGTCATGGTATATATGTTTTTAGAAGAAATAAAACATGTTAGAAATAATCATTTCATCCACCTGTTATGACATGTCAACCTCACACTAATGAAATTTTAGTATAAAATGAATTGGGTTGCAGTACAAAATTGAAATTCCAGGTGATAATCCAAACAGAAGAAGAGGAAGGAGAAGATGCAGTGTTAGGCCAATCTAAGCAACACAATGAGGTCAAGGACATTCTCTGATGCATAGCAAACTGCCAAAATCAAAAATACCAATGATTCCCTATGCTGGAGAGGATGTGGAGTAAGGGGAACTCTCATCCATTGCTGGTGGGAATGCAAACTTGTGCAACCACTTTGGAAATCAGTGTGGCGGTTTCTCAGGAAATTGGGAATCAACCTACCTCAGGATCCAGCAATACCACTCTTGGGAATATACCCAAGAGAAGTCCAAT
>PVIU01011250.1:0-65614 GCA_004026605.1 Ondatra zibethicus
GGGTATATTGTCTCACAGCAGGTGTCTCAAGTGGGATTTTACAATCTTTCTACCATTTCCTCTGTGATATTTCTCTGAGCTTTAGATTGAATGGTTGCATTGCCCATTATTAGTTGGGCAATCACTTATTCTCTGTGTTTTGACATTTGTAGATCTCTGTAATGGTCTCCAGATGCTGTAAAGTAAAAAAGTTTCTTGACAAGGATTGAGAGTGAGAGCTACTCTTCTCTATGGGCATAATGGTAGTTATTTAGAAAACAGAAATAAGATTTGTTTAGGAAAATGGCAGTAGTAGGGTCTCTGACCTCTGCAGACACAGGTATTGGCTAGTTTTTCAGTAACAGGCATGGACCCTTAGGTCCAATGAGAGAACTCTTGCTTACCCACAAGGTGAAAGTGAGCAATCCATCGTTCCCCTTAGCCATAAAATCTACGAACCGCGACAATGCCTGGAGTGACAGGATAGAATATTCTATCGAAATAACCCAGTTCAAAATCCTGTTGGAGCAGCAGAAAAGTAGGTAAGACTAGTCAGCTTAAATCAAATGTAATGTTCGTGTTTGGATATCCATAGACTATGTAGTGGAAATTCACAGTTCTAGGAGAGATTACTGGGGGAGTCCTTGGTGATAGTTGCCTATGACTTGCTTTTTTTTTTATCATCATAGAAGTTAAGATTTGAGGAACTGTGTTATAAAGGAAAGTAATAAAACCTAATACACCTTAGATTTTCTTCCAATCACTTCTTTGCTGTGAATTTAAAGAAAAAATAGCTACATCCATTCTAGTCTCTATTATCACTAGGATATACAGTGTACCTGAAGCTGATAGAATTCAGTTCTCTGTACAGCAAAGTGCAGGGGAAGATGGAAATGATAATTGATATAAACATATTCACACAGACAAAGCTGGAGTGGATTTATCTAGCACATTCAGATCACTTCATTTGGAGGATTTTTACTAGATGCGCTTTCTGGAATTCAACATGGCTTCTGAGTTTTAAGAAGTTCTGTGTTGTTCAGTGCATCAAGAACGAGGCTAGCTCCAGAATTCTGTGCGTAATGAATGCTGTGGTTGACAAAGTGGGGAAGAACAGTGGCCGGAAAGGGTTTCTGCTCTATTTGTTAATGGCTAGGTAGTATTTGGCTAAGGTTTTCTAGTCTTTCTACAGCTTTAATATCTTGTTCAAAGGGAATTCCAGAAGCCTGGAAGCACGACATGAGCAGACCCATTTTCTCTCAAGGGAGAAGGTTTTCAACAGGGAAAGGTCATCTGTTAAAACAGCAGCAACAGCAACAAAACTGTCTGGATGGAGAAAGTGTCTTTGGCATAAGCTCCTTATATTCTGATTTGAATCCTACTTAGACTATGAAGGACAAGCCCCTGTTATAAAGAACAGTTAGGATGTGTCCATCTTACCTCCAGATGTGCCAGTAACTACCAGATACATTGACACTAGGAAGCTTTTATTAACGTATTTGGAGCTTTTGTGAAAAACATTAAGTGTCTTTTAGAAATACTTCCTTGTGCTTAAGGAGACAGGAGAGGGTTTCCCCTGAGATAAGTACCCTAGGAGAGGGGCTGGCCTACTTTAAACTTAGTTAAGTAGGAATTACCCAGCATGAGGGCCAGGAAGTCAGATGAAGAAGGTGTAGGCTGGTCTGGAATCAAAAACAATGGAGCAATTTCAATGATGGAGCAAACGTCACTCATTCACTTAGTCAATCAGACATTCGTATCATTATTAAAGGTATATGTGGGAGGCATATAGGCATATACTGGCCATGTAGCAAAGCTAAAAGATGAACCACACCATGGGAATTTCTCATGAACCAGACAATCTTGAGAAGTAGTATTTTCTATAAGCTTTGTTAAGAACTTTGGATAAAACTGAAAAAGAAAAAACCCTAAAGACACTCAATACTTGAAATGGACACACTGAGGTACCAACACCTACTGTTGTAAGTCAGTTGGTGCCTCGATTAGGCTTAAGTTAAAATTAATTGAGAACTTGACAATTCAGTGATCTCTATCCTTTTCAATCTTGTCCTTTTCGGTTTTTTCCACTGTGGAATTCTTAGAATTTTGAGACTCTGGCTACTTTCATAAGAGCGGGGGAGCGGCAGCAGCTGGGGACAAGGTCCCTGCAGTCCTCTTGTTCTGGCTGTGACCTGTGCCTGCCACTGCTAAAGGCAGAAGTAATATGGTAGAAACTGAACTTGGAAGAGAAAGCATCACCAGCCACCAGCCAAGGAGATAAGCTACTACTTCTTTCCCCCCTAGAAACTGTAGAGGTCTGGGGAAAAGCAGTCATTGATCCATGGATAAAATTTATGCCACCTTTTGTGAAGAATTCTCCATGATCAGCAATGTGAAACATTCCAATTCAGATATCACTAAATATGAATATATACACAAAGTACACACTGTGCTTTTCAATGTAATTAAAATAATTGTGAGAGTTCTTTCTCGTAGCCTAATACTTCGGCTTTTAAGGCCATGAAGCAAAAAGAGGCCATTTTAGAAGAATAAGGATTGCTTGGAAATACTGAATAAAAGTTAAATTAGGGTACCCTGAGGAATGGACCCACAAAGATGAAACTCATACAGAAGATGGAAGAGAGAGATCATTGGCTGGGAGAGCTCTGTGCTGCCCTACTTGGAAGTTGTGCATGGACCACTCAAGAACACAGGAGAGAATGTGAACAGCAGATTGGCTCTACTTTAAAGTTGGTGGAATTTGGATCTTAAGCTGTCACAGACTATTTGGGAATCCTTAATACTTGTCAGATATAGGAGATGGCTGAGTAGGAATAGTGCTAACTGAAAAATGTATTTCACAGTACCCAATAAATGTGCAAGCTTCTGCCAAGAAAAGGTAACTGATGTACATGTGTGTGTATATGTGTGAAAGAGAGAGAAGGGGAGAGAGACAGACAGAGAGACAGAGAGAGTCAGAGAGACTGCAGAAGCTTTTCTAGAGTAAATTATAACTGATATGCGATATAAAGAATCTAGCACAGATCCTAAGGCAGGATCTACTCCTAATAATAACTCCCAGGTTTGGGGCTTGGAAATGGCCTAGGTATTGAGTGAGGGCATATAGAACAACAGTCATGCAAGATCCTGTAGACTATGTGATCAGCAAATAAATCATATTAAGTGAACTGATATATGAGGTTAAGTCTCACGACAGGAATAAACATCATCATTCTGTTGTCCCAACATTAGGTCTTGTCACTTATTGTTGGCTGTGCCATATGATCTGGGTAACAATGGAGTTTTCTGAATATTAACAAAATTATAAGTTTGAAAACAATAAAATAGAGTCCAGAGTCGAAATATCAATCTAGCTACTTGTGTAGTATATTCATGATGGACAGTCTCTTTCTTGCAAGAGAGAAGAACTGCAGACTAATTTTGTAGACTTCTGCACAGAAGCTTGTTAATCTTAAAGACACCTTCTCTCAGGCAGTTGCTCGACCAAAATTTCTGTAGTTTCTATATGGCTGCATTTTGCCCTGTTTTATGAACTCTCCCTGCACTTTTAAAGTGGGAATATGAAACATTTTGCTTGTACTAAGCCTACAGAAATGCTTATGGGCATTAATTCAGGGTTGTGTTGAGCTGATTGAACATCCAATTCAGTCTCTAACTAGCTCTGTGGCTACACTGCATTTTTGCCATCAAGATTCTCATGTTGTTTATGTGAGATAGCCCTTGTGTCATGCAGTCACTGTAAGGAGTAAGTTAACATGCTGGAGGTACAGAATGCAAAAGAGCCAGTGTTAACTTTTTGAATCATATGTCAGTTCAAACTGTTTTCTGTGACCTGTTAGCATGTTCTCTATAGTGACAGGAAATCTAACACATTAAGTTGGAGTTGTTTTTTTTTTTTTTTTTTTTTTTTTCTGCTCTTCACTGTATTGTGTTAGGGAGAGAAGCGCAAGCAAGGTGGGGGACGGTTAGCACTCTGTTTAACCCAACTGCTCCAAATAGCAGCCCAGTATTTTCAGTTTCCCTCATGAAAATGCTTAGTGTTTCTCTGACACAGCTTTAGTTCAAGGCAACGATGTGATGTGGCTTTTTCTGTTTCTCTCAGTGTTTTTTATCAGAGCAAATTGGGAGAGGAAGAAGGGTTTGGTTTTATGATCTTGCTGCCTTGTAGAAGGAATATTTCTGTTTTTATAGGGATATATTTTTAATTTAAAACTATTGTCTTTTCTAGGGAGCACCCAACCTCATTATTTTGTCTTAATGTCTTCCACTGCCTCTGGGAATTTTAGCAACAGTCATACCACCCTATCACTTTCCAAAAAAACAAAAACTACACACCTTATTTTTTCAGTAAATTATTTGAAATAAGGAGATATTACATGACCAAGCACTATATAGTTATATACTATGAGCAAGAATTTTGTCGATATGTAGATACAAGCTTTTATATAGCACATTCTGTTGTGTATAAAAACTCAAGGTATATTATTTGCTACTTTGTGTTGCAAAAGCGTTTGCATTGATGTGTAGCCAGGGTAACAGAAACCATTCTCAGCCTTTCAAATAGAGATCTACAGACCTGTTGAAGAGGCTGAAAGAAAGAAAACCAGAGACCCTATTACCCATCAAGAGTGGTACTTGCTGGGAAGTACCATAGGCTGGAGGAGGAAAGGCAAGTGACCTCACATGAACTTGCTGATATGTGCTTTGACAGACACTGGTGATACAGAGGTACAGATGCAGATTCTGAGGCCACCAACTGTTGATTTCCAGTCATGCAGAGTCCCAGGCAGGTGGTGGCTATGACTTCTGTCATTGCTTGGGCTAGCCCCATCTGCTGCTGCTGTCACCACCATCAGAACTCTTGATTACTAAGATGAGGCAGTCAGACTCAGACGCTAAAGATTTTTTTTAAAGCTCTCTCTCATGCCCCCTGTCTCCTAGCTTGCATCCTGCCCAGTGCTTTCTATTGGCAGCTCCACCTGGAAACCAGCTGGCAAGGGGCTCTGAGCAATGCACTTTGTAGGCTTCCAGTCAGTAGTTTCATCCCAGGAGAGTAGGAAAGTGAGAATGGGACTGATTGCCCGCAGACAAACACTTAGCACTGCATGAATACCGTTTACTATAGGACACAGAGTGAGGAGCATTCATTAGGAAGGAAATCATATATGTCTACATAAATGCATGATTTCATGAGCTTTATCTGCACACACATATTTTATATTTCTAGAAATGTTTGCATCTATAGAAATGTGATAGGTGAGCAGAAATATTTCCGTTCAAGGATCAAAAGAAAGGAAGATAACAAGTAGCCATGAACCAGAGAATAGAGTTCAGCAGACTCGGAAAAGTAAGGAAAGCTTCTGGGAGTTAAGGTAGACAGCTCTACTTACACACTGATTGCAGCCACTGACACTGTCCTGATTGAAGTTCTTTGCTGTGGGAAAATGCAGTGCCCTCCCAAAGCCTCTTGTATTGAGGGCTTGGGTTTGAGCTGGTGGTGCTTTTTTTGAGAGGCTCTGAAACATTTCAGAGGTGGAGCCTGGTGGGAGCAAGTAGGCCACTGGAAGTGTACCTTCAAAGACTGTATTAGTGTCCTGGTTCTGGCATCTACTCTCAATTTCCTGTCAGTCAGGAGGGGACGGCCTCTGCTACATGCTTCTGTTGCCTTCATGCTCTGCCTACGGAATCATGGGAGCCAAGGGGTACTGGGTGGATAATCAAAAACCGTTGATCTAAAAGTAATGATTGCTCCTGTTAAGATGTGTGTGTCATGACACAAAAATAACTAATATGCTTGCTTGCCAACATCCGCTAATTCATTTTTAATATACAGCCCTATAGGTTCTAAGAATTCTAGATGATCAGCATCTATGAGTCTAATAGTCTGCGTGTCATATCTTGGAAGTTTTGATTCGTAGACATGAATAGTTATTCACTGGTTATTGTTTCTCATAGATACCTTAAAAACACAATCTCCAAAATTCAATCAACCAGTCTTCTCCAAATGTTCTTCTTTCTTGGTGGGGGACTATGTTTTCATCTAATAACCTAGGCCTGAAACTTAAGAATATTCTGAAATTTCTTCCCAGGTCAATACATTTTTTTATGCTAAATACTTCCTTAGCCAATCTCTGCTCTGCACCCTTCCCCGACTTCTAGCTGTGTCAGGGAAATCAGCCATCTTCCTGAGAAGGGACTACGTTATGATATCTGGCATTGAGCTGCTTATAGCACTTCTGACATATATATCAAGTAGCCCATACTGTCTGCTGTAAGGCAATTTACAGTCTAGAATAGAGAGTGTACATTAAAAAAATACTTAAACGTAACAAGGGGCATTTATTACACTTATCAGTTCAGTTTTCAATTAAAATTCATAAATATTTTAGAAAGAGAAAAAGCTGACTGTTTTAACTATAATAAATGCAAATATTCCCTGTGTAGGTCACTTTTCTCTGACTATAGAAACACAGATAGAAATAATATCTGTAGTTTAATTGCCTGTTATGACAACTTGGTCATTTTTAAAGTGATGGATTTGTTTCTATTTATATGTATTTATATGTATGCAGGTTTGCATGTGTATGTGATACGCATAGTGGTCAGTAGAGGGCATCAGATCCCCTGGAACTGACGTTAAGGAATAGGAGAAACCCTGTGGGTGCAGGGCTCTCAATCCAGGTCCGCTGCAGGAGCAGGGAGCGCTCTTAACCACGGAGCCACAACACAGCTACTTTTCAGAAAACAAAGTAGAACAGCCTTTAGGGCTCATTAGTCACCTAAATTTGAACAACTTTTAAGTTTTCAGCACTCGAACAAGCCTGGGTCTGGAACTGATCTGGGTCTGGATTATCTGCTTTATACAAGAAGCCTGTGAATATATTGCTCACGGAAACATTGTGAAATCATGGAACCAAACCCAACTCTATATCATTCTCCCACTTTGTAACACCGAAAACAGAAGCTGAGGAATGTTTTATTACTTGCTTTCTTTCTTCCCACCTCCTTTCCTTCTATTAACTGTTGTGGGTATCTTCTGTGGTGCTGGGTGACTACTCAACCTTCAAAACACAGTTCGCAACCATAATAAAGGTAAGGAGCACTCATTTTATTTCAGGTAGACCATGCAAATTCTATATGTTCATACACAGGTTAGTAGATATCCAATAAAATGCTGTCAATTCACTTGTCCATTCAATCACAATTGATTCACGATGTAATTATTAAGTCAAAGTTGTATATATACATGTGCAATGCAATTAAAAATAAATCTTTAGAAATTTTCATATATATGTATATATATGTACAGACATCTCATGTTTTGAATTTTCCTTTAGTAAAATTGCAAGGTTCTTGCTATTTAAAATAAATAATATAAATATAAGAAAATATTCTAAGTACCAAATGACACTAAAAATACACAAGGATTCAAAAATAAACACATTGCATAAACAATTTTTTGTCATATAAGCTACAAATGTCATAGTTTGAAAATCTCAAATGATCCACGCATCTTAGTAAAAAGAAATACAATGTAAATTCTGTTTTCTTTATCACTATGCACATTTTCTTATCTTGTCACATATTAACTCTCTTCATAGGAGTGAATATTAAAAAACAGTTTATGTATTTCAGATGACAAAGCATGGTGCTTTTATTTCCTTATTCTTTTGAGTTTATGCAATTAACCAACCAGTTTGATCTTGGAAATATAATGGAAACAAAACCCCTTAAAAGCAATGTAAGCCCATTTTCATCTTTTTAAGATTTGAGGTCTCTGAAATAATAAGAAAAGTCCTTTCATAAGCATATTAAGCCTTTTAATTAGAATGGTGATATAATTTTATAGCGTTCACAGTACTATTGAGTAATTTAAGTGGGGTTTTCATAATGCAGACTAATAAAAGCTAATTAACAGATCAGGATCTGCCTGTCTCCTCTGGCAACAGATCTGGATCTGCTTGTCTCCATTGGCATTTAGGCATTTATCACAGGGTCTCAGACTCTTCCACAGACTATGAGAAGAACAGCAAAGACCTCTCGGGGACTTCTGTGCTTGGTACCACTAGGAGACACCCTAGGATATGCCATGCCCCAGGGCCGCTGATGCGTTATACACCAGCAGCTTGCCTAATTGGCATGATGTTCCCGAAGTAACCCTGGGCTACTGGTTCAAATTCAAGCCATCTTCTTCTATAACTGCCTTGTGGAGAGTGCAAGCCATCACACTGTACTCCAAATCCAGCTCAATTAAAAATGTTTATACACTCACTGATTATATTCTCATATGAGTTACCATGCTTAATATTCAATATTCAGTCAATTTAGAGGCAAGAAGACTAAGGCTCATTGGTTAAACAGCTTTTTCAAAGTCTAGAGAACCAGCAGAAATTCTGATGATTTTTTTCACAATTTTTCTAATGTGAAACTGAGAATTCATCCTATTTTGTATGACAACGTTGTTTTAAAGAATGTCAGGTTGCTTAGAAATCATCAAGGAGGAAAAAGAGAAAACAGAACACACACACAGACACACACACACACACACATACACACACACACATTATTTTACCTTACTTAAATGAAACAGAAAAATTGGATAAATTCAGAAGTAGAGCCTAGCTAGAACTGGAAAAGAAACCATGTTCCTGAGGGTTTCCCCTCTTGGTACTTTTGAGTCATAATTTTTTTTACAAACAGGGTCTTCTTCTACTCTTGGTCATCAATGACTACTCAGGGTTCAGTCTCCAACTGTTCTCTCACGCAGGGAGACCCACGCAGGGAGCTGAGAAAAGCAACGCCTGTCAAATATGGCTCAGGATGGAAGTGGAAAAGATACAATTGACAGAGGATGATCTGGTCATTTATACAAAGCCTTAGTCGTGCTGTGCTGTTAATTTCAGTAGTTAAGTTTGGTTCTCCCCCTGCTTGGGAACAAATTGTTTTTTTTTTCATGTTGATTTAGATAATTTCTTATATACATGTAATATACATGTAAAAGTGATATATATGTATATTTATAATACATGCATATACATGTGTTTTTTTTTTTGTGTGTACAACTATCTCTAGCAGTGTTCCAGGTAGAAACATGTAGCTATTTATGCAAGCAATTTCTATTAGTCAAGTAAAAGTTTTTATGCAAGTTGTTTTGGTGTATCTTCTATATTAACATGGGAAAACACTGTCATTGCCATTCATAAATTACCATTTGACATCAACAGAAAAGCCAAAGTAGGTCAGAGATAAGGTGCTTCTGTTAGGAAAACTTGTCTCTGTAAACACTGGGCTTGCCACTTTTGATGTCTAAGAATCAACTCAGTAAATTTCTTTAGCGATAGATGTGGATAAGGGGACACTCTGAAGAATCACTGTGCAAAACGGGCTATGTACGAGAGAAACATTGGGGAATACTTTAAATTCTTGAAGTGTATGATGTATATGAAACAATTAACATAAAATGAGTGTCCTAAAAGTGTTAGGTTGCAGAAACATTTGTTTCTTATATAAAAAGGTTCAAAGTGCATATGTCAGATTCATAATTGCCTCTTTATGTGATTTTAAAAAAATATAAGAACATCAGATCATTCCCAATAGTGAGTTACTGTATGTCACATATGGACAATGTATTGCTTAAAGACTCCCAAATAAGTTCTTTCTTTCACACATGAATACATTTTATTTTGATCGAATCCACCTCTCATTTCTCTTTCCAACTCCTCCTGGGTTCTACTCCCTCTAAACTTCATGTCACCTCTCTCTATATATTATCTATGGAGTCTAATTATCTATTAGCATGGGTTTAGCACTTTAAGCATAGACAACCTACCAGCAGCCTCACCTATGTGATGTTACATCCATCCCTGATTCAGATCATCTTCTGAGGACACTGTATCAGACTCTCTATTGGGCTGTTCAGCATTCATATTTGGAGACACCTCAAATTCAACATGCTTGAAGTAGCAATCCTCACCTCACTCTCTCTATAAGCCAGTTTGATGTGGCTCCACTCTTCCCTGCTACTTGGAATGAACTTGTTGCTGTCCTGGGCTTTTGCTTTCTTCTACTTCTTGTCCTCCTCCTTCTCAATTAAATATCCAAATAACTGGCATGATTCTGTCTCCACCTGCATCTTCTTATTTTGTTGTCATTTTAATACATTACAGGATTCTTTCCTTCTGTGAACTTCTACCATCTCTTTCACTGATTGCTTTAATGGTCCCTAAACTGCTATATCTCTAGTCTAATTACATAGTTCCCATTCAGTCTCTTCTCCAAAATTCAAAATGGTTATGCTATAATTCACATTTAACCATATCACATATAAAAATTCAACTCCATCCTATTTCTCTTGAAGAAAAAGTTACGGCATTTCCCTGCATTCTGTGTCTAATTTGGCTCCATGCCTACTTCTCCAGCCTCATCTCTCATCAATCCCATTTTAC
Source organism: Ondatra zibethicus (assembly GCA_004026605.1). Lineage (NCBI taxonomy): Eukaryota > Metazoa > Chordata > Mammalia > Rodentia > Cricetidae > Ondatra > Ondatra zibethicus. The sequence goes on from PVIU01011250.1 coordinate 10,446, forward strand.
TCCAGCCCCTGCCTTATCTGCCTTTTTGAAATATTTTTAGCCTTTTCAACACAGCATGTAGTGTGTGTATATGTTCTTCTTTCTTTAGATACATTCTTCTACTCATGAAACTGGATGTATTAGGACACCATAGCAATTTTTGTGTATCCACTAATATAATACTTTTTGTGCCTGTCTAAAATTTCTGTTTCTGGGATGAAATAAAAGGATGAATTAAAGTTATTTATCTTTTATTCACGACTGTGCCCACCCATGCCTAACAATGTCTTGACAGGGCTTTTCAGTCTATGATCGCTGAAGTAGTAAAGGCAAACAAGTTTCCCATGCTGGATTACCTCACCCAGCCTTGATGCACGGACAGGAGCACTGTACTGTCTCAACTGCTGTGTCACACTTAGTTCAAGCCTATGGGAGGCATGCCCTTTTCTGCATGGAGACGAGAGAGGAGTGGATGGCAAGGGGTGTAGATGGGAGGTGAAAGGGGTCTGGAAGAGAGGAGGGGGAAGAATCTGCAGTTGGTATGTAAAATAAATGAGAAAAATTTAAATAAAAAAATCTATGACTAGTTAAAGCAATGGGCAGTACCATAGTACCAAGCGTATCTTTTCATATAAATATTCACTGAAAGTGGAATCGATACTACTGGGAGTGCCATGTGTAGACTTTTATGTGCTTCTCTAGCTCATGCATTCTGTGATCAGCAAATAATTTCTAATGTTTTTAATGATACTAGTGGAAGGAATTAATCCCCTAAGGACAAATAATGAGCTAGCAATAAAGATGATATATAATAGTGGTCACTCATGTGACTTCGATGTTTCCTTATTATTTTATACACAATTTTACTGGATGGAGTAGGTGGTCAAGATATGACATTCTCTGAATAAGATCAAATGTGAGGAATCAATGAAAATACTACCAGATATATGTTTTATTAGTAGAGAAACCTTGATATAAAATAGCCATGGGTTCTTTTGGATTTCTAAAAAACATAGTGTGACTTGAAGTGGAGGTGGAAGGAGCCTTCAAGAAGTTATTTAGGAGGAGATTTCAGAAAAATTCAGGTAGTTTTCAACATTTAAGAATTTCTTCCTCCATAATCCAAAGCTTTATATTTAATGCTCTGAAAATCTTGCTTTATATTGAAACAAAATTACACAAACAGATCAGAGCAATGAGCTATGTGCTTTACACGTATAAAAATTGTTGCACTCTGGTAGAGTATTGCATTGTATTCCAGAGATGAAACAGAAATCTCTAAAGAATTTTAGTCAGAGTGATAACATCTTTTGAGTACTTCATGTTATTATTTTGTATAAACTCATGACTGATCCTAAAATATAGACTCACAATCAAATTATATTCATTTTTCATACGAAGAAGCAAATTATAGTTCTAATTATAAAATTACAAAATCTAATTTCAAAGCAACAGTTTGACAGCAGAGAATGTGATTTGGAACTTACACTAACTTTCCTGCTCTTAACTTTTACAGATCAGTGATCTAGGCTGGGGGAGGGAGGAGAGGAAGTGGAGATTCGAGTGATAAAGAACCCCAAGCAAGGCATAGAAATAAGTCGAGAAACCAAAAATATGTTAAAAATGGGTGAAACTTTTATCAAGTGGCTATCCAGAACACAAAGGAAGATTCTAGGATAATTTTTACAATTTTAGTTAGCAACCATTTTGAAAATTTCACTTCAAGAAAGAATAAAAGCGGAGTCAAGTAATAAGCTGAAGGAATAGAGGTGGTAAAAAAAAATTATGAATTTCATTTGAATCATGTGGAGACACAGATGCCTGTAGCCTTTAAATGTAGTGTCTTGTGAAGATACTATACTAAAATAAAGCACAAGAAGGGTCTATTATAGTAATGGGTGAAAAAGAATTCAATTCAGACCATGATGGTTAATCCTTACATCCTTTATCCCTGACCACATTCTCCATCCATATTTTTCTGATTTCAGTGCTCCAGGTACTCGATCTTCTATTCTTCAAAGGCACTTAGTTTTAGCCTATGGCTTCTCCACTTTCTGCTCTCTTTTACTAATCCACCTTAATACACATGGCAAGGCTGCTAATCGCCTGCTTTTTCTCTTCCTCCCCTATCTCTTGCAAGAAATAATATGTATAAAAAATCAATTTATCTTCTATTGTCAGAGGAGGCATTAAATTTTAGAAAAAAACATAGAAGAGAACTGGAGTGTACAATACCCATACAGAAATCCAGAAAGTTAATCCAAGGTTGGGCAAGGAGAATTTTCAGTTTCTACTTCTAGAAGACAGTCATTAGAGCTGTGATTCTCTCTCTCTCTCTCTCTCTCTCTCTCTCTCTCTCTCTCTCTCTCTCTCTCACACACACACACACACACACACACACACACACACACACACAAGCACACACATAACATCAAGTCCAGGTCCTAGCAGCAATGAAAAGTATAGTTTATACAACAGGCACATATTAAATGAACAAAGACATCAACACACATTTGGAGTCATTAGCTCTTATATGGGAGTTGAGGTCAGAGCAGAGATTGGATTGGAAAAGAGTATAACTAAAGTGAGCAGGGGCAGAAAGAAATGACTCAACAATGCTATTAATTACTTCATAATCATTTTGTGGATAAAATTTAAGCCTTTTAGCTGAAAAACTCAGGTGACATGTTCACTCTGTTAAATCAAATCCAGCTGGTCTAAGTTATAGGAAATATCTTTCCTGAGTTTTTACCTATATAGAACATATTAGCAAGAGCATGTTAATTGGTCAACAGGTTAGCTATTATTATAAATTAATAATGAAACAAATAGCTAAATAATAAACATTGAAATCATATTCAAAAATTTAAAAATAAAGAAGAATAATAGGATTATTTTTAATGTTACAACCTAATAATGAAGCTAATATAAAACTTTTTGATAATGAATCACAGTACAGCAATTCTAAAACAAGAAAATAGAGGTGACAAATATTTTTCTTAAAGAATTGCAAAATAATCAAGATTTGTATGATTAACATATTGAAATGAAATGGGACTATTGGTTATCAGTGCTTACTCATGCTTTGAGAGAAACTATTTAGTGTCTTTAAATTTCTGAATCTTTATTTCCAGAACAAAATAGTAAAGTATTTGAAAGGCACTTTGGGCTTTTGTCTCTATTTTCTTAAACTATATGTATTATATTTATTATGTAAATCTTTCTGAATAACTTCCAGCCATCTGGAAACTTAAATAATTGACCACAAGAGGGAGAACTCTAATTCCACATTAAGACAATTATGTAGTAATCTGGAAACATTGTGCTATGTGAACTTGGCAATAGGCTGCCATACTTTCCCTTCTTCAGGAAGCTGGAGGTCTTCTCCTGCTTGAGGTAAGTTTACCTTATTTGAAATGTATGTATATTGCTAAACATATTAAAACTGTTTGGAATTTGAGAGACCACACTTCCTCATGCCACTAGGTAAACCTGCCTCTTTGTCTCCTATAGCCTTGCTTACCTCCTCAGGGACTTCCCCTTCCCCTTGCAACCAGATATGTTCCTTCTTCGTCAGCCAGTAAATGTGTCAAGATCTTCCAAGACATCCATTGTCCTCAGGCCACCACAGTCCACTAGGCTAGGCTCTTCTGGGATCTTCCTTCCTGACATATCAGCTAGGCTCTGCTCCTTTGTAACATGCAGGTATTCTACTTCACCAATATTCTCCTTCCTCTGAGACACTAAGTAAGCATTTTTTTTTCCTGCCACACCATGTGAGCATCATAACTCCTGTGGGATTACACTATCAAGTGTGGCCAAAATGCCTGGCTCCTCTAGAATCCCCATCTACCTTTCCCCTAACTTCCATCCATTCTATAAGCCTTCTATTTCTCCAAAATCTCATTTTTCAGCTCTTCCTGGTAGGTTCTGCCCTTCTTTAATTGATAGATGAAACTGCACATCCAGTTTAACAACATCTATACACTGCTGCTGGTTGACCAACACTTACTTGAAGTAGAACAACTGGACTTAGAGAGTCACACCAGAAGAAAGCAAAGAAGGGGGATAGCCAGGTTCATGCTGATCCTTAAATAGTATATTTTCAGTCAGTCATTCAGTTCTAGCACTCAATACAAAGCCAACAAAAGAAAACAATGTCTTAACCCTCTTTCAGATTAATACTCTTTTGAACTTTGTTCACACCTGTGCCAGAAAGAAAAGGTAATTTAAGCAAAAATAAGAAAGACATGACTACATGACTATAAAGGACTTCAGATGTTCAAGTCCCAGTTCAGAAACAAAGAAATAAAGAACTAAGACAAAAATTGTCAACCCAGAATAGTGTACTCTATAGACTATCTACTATAATTGAAGGAGAAATAAAATCTTTGCATGAAAAAAACAGGTTAAGGGAATTTATGATTACTAATTCATCTCTCCAGAAGATACTGGAATACTTCAGTTTGAAGAGAAGTCTTAACACATGCAAGAAGTCACAGGGATAAGTAATTCCAGGACAGACATGGAAACTTAGTGCAGTAGAAACTTTGAGAAATATAAAAAGGTGATCCTAATGATCTCCAAATAATTAGGGGGACAGATTCCAAACTGGCCATCATGAAACTTCTATTATCTGGACTGAATTATATTAATTTGAATTGTTTGCCAAAGTGGTCCTGTGGAAATCCCCAAACAACACATGATGTTGCCAATACTACAGGTTGCTTTTCTTAAACTGAAAACAAGGACTCATTGCTGAAGATAAGACCCACACAACTCATAGACCATGAAGAAGTCAAACTGGTACCTACATAGAACCTTCACCCCTATATTTTAGTGTCTTGCATATGAAAACATATTCTAAAGGCTACAAAACAAAACATAAACACCAACCCAACCACAAAATTGATGATATGTAATGCTGTCTTGCCTGAAAAATATGCTAAGGCAATATGAGTATCCAACCTATGTCTGATTTGATTTAAGGAACTACCCACAAGATGGAATTCATACCTGACACTTCTTGGCTGACCAAGAACAAGAGACTAGACAGTCCGTACTAGTGTTCTTTTTTTAAAAAAAAGTAGTGATAAAATGATATTATTAATAATATTCTGCTATACTCACAGAGCAGTGACTTATTCAGTCATCATCAGAGAAGTTTCCTCTTGCAGTAGATGGGAACAAATACAGAGACCCACATCCAGACATTACCTTGTAACACACATCTCTAAATGGGTTGTCTCCATAAAATTCCTCCTCTCAGAGTTCAGGGAACCCCATGGAAGAGGAGGCAGAAAGAGTGCAAAAGCCAGAGAGAATGGAGGAGACCAGGAGAACAATGCCCACTAAATCAACTGAGAAAAGTTCATATGAACTCACAAAGACTGAAGCAGAAAGCATAGGGCCAACACGAGTGGACACCAGGTCCTCTGAGAACATAGTATAGCTTTCAGTGTAGTGTTTTAATGGGACTCCTAAGAGTCTGAACAAATGGATCTCTGATTCTTGTGCCTTCTATTGGGGCTCTTCCTTCTGTTGGTTTGTCCTGTCTAATTTCAATGTGATGGTATTGATTTATTTTATTTTGTAATGTTTTGTTGTGATCCCTTAGAAGTTTACATATGGAACTTTCTTTCCCTCAAGGTCCTGCAGCTGTTCAGTTTCAAAGAAACACATAAAGGCTTATAGTAATTATAAACTGTTTGGCCTCTTAGCTCAGGCTTATTACTAACTAGCTGTTACAACTAGCTGTATTTTTCCATGTGGCTTGGTACTTTTTCTCTGTAAGGCATTCTCAACTTTCTTCCTCTGCATCTGGCTGGTTACTATGTCTCTGCCTTTCCTCTTGCCAGAATTCTCCTAATCTGTTTGCTCCACCTATACTTCATGCCTGGCTATTGGCCAGTTGTGTTTTATTAAACCAATATGAGTGACAAATCGTTACAGTGTACAAGAGCATTATCCCACAGCACCTGTTCTTTTAAATGAGAGGAAAAGATGTGGATCAGAATAAAATGTGGATCAGAATAAAATGGGAGGTAGGATGGAACTGGGAGGAGTAAATGGAGGAGAAACCAGAGTCAGGATATATTGTATGGGAAAAGAATTTATTTTCAATAAAAAAGAGAAAGCAAAAACAATTAAACAAAACAGAGTATCAGACAAGGCAGACAGACAGTCAGACAGACAGACCTATACTTAACAGGATCATCATTCAATTTTCTTAAATCTTATCAAGAATCAGCAGTTCTTACACAGATTTTTGGCTTCTTTATTTGGGAAATGATGCTTAAATATCATGAAATGAATGCTAGTTGTTATTGAAATATACATACAATCATGTATAGATGCATACATAGAGCATAGCTATAAATTAATTTCTCTATCATCTATCTAGCTATGCAGTGCCCTACCTTCCCAGGGAAAGTATAGCGATTTAGTTCCAGGACTCCTTCAGATGCAAAATTCTACAGATGAATAGCATTTGCATGTAATCTGTATAAACTCACTGACATACTTTATATTATCTGTGGATTACTTAATATAACTAATATGCTGTAAATATTATGCCAATAGTTGCTTGTGTTAAGTTTAAAAATAATAACTTATGTCCATTTTTGCCACAATAATGCAAAAATCAAAAGAAAACTCCACAAAATAGAAAAAAAGTCAGGAAATATCACATACCTCTCAATAATAACCTTTTAATATCCTTGGATTTTATTCTCTAGTAATATACTTAGACTAGAAGACTGGATTAGAAAACAGGACCATGTTTTTGCTCCTTCTGTAAAACACAGCTCACCATCAGTGATAGGCAACACATTAAGATAAATGGATGAAAACAGGGATTCCAGGCAAATGGAGATAAGAACCAAGTAAGTATTTTTTTTTGTAATATCAGATAAAATAGACTTCCACTCTTAACTAGTCAGAACAAATAAGGAGTTTCACTTCATACTCGCTAAAGGAATAATCCTCTAAGAAGATGCTAAAATTTTAGATGCATACTCATTAACAAGAGCACCTAACTTCATTTAAAAAAAACCCTAAATACTGGTAGACCTAAAATCACAGATTAATTCCTATGTGATCACTTCAGGCGACTTCAATATCCTATTCTCACCAATAGATAGGGTATCTGGAAAAGTCTAAACAGAGAAACATTGGAAATAAACATCATAATTTAAATGGATCTAACAAATGTGTACATCTACAGAATATTATAGACAAGCACTGAAGAACATGTACTTTCCTCAATAGTCCATGGAAATATCAATCAAATCAACTACATATATGATGCAAAAAAATCTCAACAAATATAGGGAAATTGAAATAGCATCTTGTGTTCTATCAGACTACATGGAAAAAAGCTAGTTATAAACCTCAATAGGAACTATAGAAAATGAAGAAGCTCATGTAGAATAAACATCATATTTCTGAACAGTAATTAGGTCAAGGAAGAAATCAAGAAAAAATTGATAATTTTCTTAGAATTGAGTAAAAATAAAAACTCAACATAATAAAATCTATGTGAAACAAAGACATTCTTAAGGAGGAAGTTGATTAAATTGAGTACCTAACACAAGAAAAAAAAGTTCAGGAATGTTTATGGTATTGCCTTATTTCTAGTTCATTTTCTGCTTCATGATTGAAGATGTAATCTCTCAGCCTCTTGCCCTGGCTGCCATTTCTCCCTGAATATTATAGACATCCTCTCTATAATGGTAAGCCAATATAAATTTTCTTAGATTCAAAATTTTTTTAGAGATCTCAAGTTAATACAGAGTACCTGAAGACTCTATAGAAATTAAAACCATACCACTCAACAGTCAAGAGGAAGAGGCACTCAGATTCATGGTTGAAATTAATGAGCAACAATAAACAAAAATATGAAGAGTCAACCAGATGAAGATTTACTTCTTCGAAAAGATTAACAAGAGTGATATCCCTTTAAACAAAGTAACAAAAACAAAAAAGTATCAAGACCCAAATTGATAAAATCAAAAGTGAAAGAAGAAACAGTAATCATTGAGGAAATTCAGAGAATAATAAAGTCATAATTTAAATATTTTAATTCACTAAACCGGTGAAAATCTAAAATAAGTAGCTGAATTTCTGGATGAAATTGGCTTCCCAAAGGTCAATCAAGATAAAATAAACACTTTAAATAGATGCATGACATTCAATGATGCAGAAGTTCTAAGTAAACATTTCCCAATTTAAAAAAGTGCAGGGCCAGATGGATTCAGTACAGAATTCTACCAGATTTTCAAAGCACCAATACTCTTCAAATTATCCCATAAAAAAGAAAAAGAACACTTCCATATTCTTTTCCCTAAACCCACATTTTCCAAATATCCAAACAAAATAAATATTGAACAATAAATAGAAAGAATTATAAGGAGATTTCCCTGATTAACATAGATATGAATTTCTTAAAAAATGTGTATAAATTGAATTAAAAGCATATCTAAATTATCATCCACCATGATCAAGTTTGATTTGTCCCAGAGATTCAAAGATGATTTAACATATCAAATCAATTACTGTAATCACCATATATAAATATACACTCAAGGATAGAAAAATACATGATCTTATCCTTAGATACAGAAAGGCTATTGGAAAAAATTCAATATCCAAGCATGATAAAAGCCTTAGATAATCTAGTGATGCAGGGGGCATTCTCAACATAATAAGTGTAATATACAACAAAACCCACAGAAAACATGGCACTAAATGGAGAAATTCATTTGTTCTAGAATCAGAAGCACAATTAAGATGTCTACTCTCTCCTCTTCTCTGAAGTAAAATTCTTGCAATATTAGAGTAGTAAAACAAGATGAGATAAAGGGAAGATAACTAAGAAAAGAGAAAGTCAAAGTTTCCTTGCTTATAAATGATATTTTATATATAAATGTCTGTAAAGACTCTAACAGATGTTATTGTTTGAAATTCTCAGGAACCTTCAAGGATATCCCAGCTAAAACCCTAAGCAATAGAGGAGAGGGTGCCCGAACTGGCCTTGCCCAATTCAGATTGATGAATATCGTTTTTGGGGGAGGGGTATATCTTAAACATCACCATAGAAGCTTCATCCATAAACTGATGGAAACAGAGGCAGAGACCTACAGTGGAGCACTGGGTTGAGCTCCTAAAGTCCAGGAATGAGAATATGAGCAAAGAGGTCAAGACCATGATGGGGACACCCACTGAAACAGTTTACCTGAGCTAATGGGAGCTCACCAACCCCACCCAGACAGGGAAGAAACCAGCATAGGACCAAACTAGACCCTTTGAATGTGGGTGGCAGTTGTATGGCTGGGGCAGATTGCTGGGCACTGGCAGTGACACTAGGCTTTATTCCTACTGCTTGTACTGGCTTTTGGGGAACCCATTCTTTTTGGATGAATACCTTGCTCAGCCTAGATATAGTAAGGATGGCCTTGGTGGACCTTCCTCAAAGGAATGTGCCTTAACCACTCTGGGAGTGGATCGGGGTGGGGTGGGGAAGAAGGTGGAGGGAATGAGAGGAGGGGAAGGAGTGGGAACTTGGATTGGTATGTAAAATAAAAAAGATAGTTTGTTTTCTTTTTTAAAAAATAAAATCTCTAACAGAAAACTCCTAGAGCTGATAAACACAATCAATAATTAGTAGTTCATAAAATTAACACACAAAATCAGTAGACTTATGATATGCCCAAAGCAAACATACTGATGAAGAAGTCAGTGAAATGGTGCCATTCACAATTGCATCAAAAAAGTTTGTAACTAAAAGATCCATACAATGAAAATGTTAGGCACTGAAGAAACTGACAATGGTACTAGAAAATGGAAGGACCTCCTAATATTCAAGGATTGGTATAATATTGTGAAATGGCCATCCTACCTAAAGGAATAAATATATTCAATGCAATGCCCACTTAACTTCCAATACAACTCTTTAGATAAATGGAAAAAATATTTCAAATTTAGTATGAAAGCAAAATTACTCAAGCTATCTGAAGAAATTTCTAACAATTAAACATTGCTAGGGGCACCACCACCTTGATTTCAATTATAATATAAAAATAAACAAATATATTGATAAATGAAATAGAATTCATAACCCAGATGTAAGCCCACACTCCTACACTCACCTGATTTTTGATAAGTAGTTCTAAAATATACATTAGAAAAAGGGCAGAATCTTCAACAAACATTGCTGGTTGAGCTGGATAGCCACATATAGAAAATGAAACTGGATGCTTATCTCTCAACCTGCATAAAACTCAACTCCCAATGGATTAAGGACCTAAGCATAAGATATGATGAATCTTATAGGGGAGATATTATGAAGCACACTTGAAGTTATAGGTGGGAAAAGGGCTTTCTGAATAGGACCAAGTGAGTACACATTCTTTGGTGATCAAAAATTAGATATACCCAAAATATTTACATTTACTTTGGCTGTAAACTTTCTTTATTCATTTGAATTCATTTGACATAAAGAATTACAAAATGTTTAATAATGACGTTGTTGTTAGGATGACAATAATAATTCCTCCTAAAGTGACTACTATGATGAGTGAATTTCATTTGAATAAATTCGTTGCAGTCTACTTACTATAATGAATGCATAATTGAGTTATCTATTTGTGTTTTTTCTTATATTGATAATAGATTCTATTTTCATACAATATATTTCAATTTCATGAATATTTACAATTTACAGTAAGCTAAGTAAATGCACAGTATTATCATTTTGATATGTCTGTATCTTTTTCTAGAAATTGATTGTGATTGCTAATGGTTTTCATTAGTCTAATAAATTAGTTTTCTACCAGTATTTTTTATATCAGAAAATGATACAGGCTGAAAAATGACATAGGATAGGCAATATGGAGACACAGTTTACCACTGTTGGGATATCCAACCAATGACAACGATGGGTTGCCTAGTAAGTGTTCACTTGGAGACATTTAATAATGTACACAAGAATGAATAGCAACTGATAAAATCATTTACATGCACACATGTTGTAGTTCCAGACAACTCCACATTCATCTCAGGCCTAGAATTTGATCAGGATTCCTAGGAAGAGTCCATATCTATTCCATACACTGTCAAATGGTCTTTCTTGTAATCCTGGAAGCAGAGAATTAGGAGTCACTAAGTCTTACTCAGCATCTAGTACTTGGCTGTCACCTAGGCCCTTGCTGAGAGTTTTGTCTGGAAACAGCTGTAAGTATTCATATTGCCTGTATTATAAGAGCTCAGGTTCAAGTGAACAAAGCAAGGCACTTGGAATTTAGACTAAGCCTTGAAGGTTGCACATCATTATTTCTGCCACACTCTGTTGGCTAAAGCAGGTACAAAGGATGCCTGATTTTAAATGTAAAGCATGCCATATAAAATAGGAGGAATCTGAAGGTCACACTGGAAGAGGAGCATGTTGGACTGGATGTATTACACATTCTTTTGTGTAGTATTACGAGACACAATTTTATGTTTAACTTAAGTGTTTAAACTTAATTTGATGTTTAATTTTTAATGATACTCTACACTTTTGGTCATCTTCTTACTTTAGAAAATACCTTTTTCTTCAAACTATTTACCCTGTCAATAAGATGCCATCTGACACAACAACACGGAATTCTACACTATTGCTTACATATAATCAATAAGTTTTTCAACTGGGCAAGAACAATGCCTTGTGTGAACACTGTTGCATCTCTAGAGACTGAAAAATGCCTGTCACACAGAGGAGTGCTCAAGGAATCAATGTCACATAAAAAATTGTATTGAAATTTGTTGGTGTTTTCTAGTTGTTTCAAAAACTCTTGTGTCTTTCAGCTTTATAATAGTTTCAGTATTACTGATTACATAGGTCAGAATATGGGCATTTAGGGTTATTTTCAGAGGTTAGGTTTTATTTTCTCTGATTCAGGGATTGTTAATTAATGGTTTAGTCCCTTATATTCTCCAAGTTTATTCTACTGCTTTTTTTGGATTATATCACATATTATTATATATTATTTCATATATATATAATGGTTGCTTGTAACTTTACCTTGCAAGTTTCTTAAGGGTTAAACTGTTAGAAATGATCGAACCCTAAACATATTATTCTACCATATCATAAAGACTTCTTATTAACTGTTGAGAGAATGTATGAAAAACTAAGTGCACAAATGGTGTTAAATCCCTTTCAACTATACTTTCCTTAAAAGAAAAAAGAGTTATCCCATGAAAACGATGGAATGTAAAATTTAATAAACCCAATTACCTGAAAAAATGTATTAAGCTTTAGATCAGAATAAGCAGATGTATTCTTATGTTTAGCTTTAAATAAGCTGTTTTCATATTACATGTGCTTATTTCAATGTTCTCTTCCTTTGTTTTGAAAGAGTAACTTTAGACATTCTTTGTTTCTAAAGTAGTACAAAATCTTCATGAGATGTGCACACATAATCTCTCCCCATCCTAGAAACGGGAAGGAGCTGGCCACACAATCTCAGAATCCAGGGTAACATGTATGGGTCTGTTATACATGCTTAAGAATGTTGCTGGGTCCATGAATCCATCAGCTTTGCACAAGTATTGGATGGTTTGTTCTGGGAGGAGGAGGTCAGGGGCAACTTGGTGCAAGTTGTCACCTGGCCCTTTCGTACCGACTTTCACGGTCTTAAAAAGGTGGAGCGCCAGTTTGTGAGTCATGGTGAGAAAATCTGTGGTGACTTCCGATAGAGACTGTGACTGTGTCACATCATCTAGATACAGAACGGGGACCTTGATGACAGAAACATGCCATTGCATGAACAGCCTTGTGGGGATGTTATGAGAAGCAACTATAATTTTGACGTTTTGGATAATAAATTCTTTGTCTTCCTTCTCGTGGGCAACATAATCTAAAAGGATTCGGAAAAGGGTGCCATTGGAGGTCTCAAGGATATGCAGAAAAGTGCTTGAGTATACGAGCAGTAAGCCCGTAACTGCCTCTCCTAAGTGATGCTTCAGAATTGACTGGAAGAGGTGTTCATAGTATTCAGAAATCTCCTTTTTCTCTACATTGGCTTGTAGGTGGCCCACAAGAAACATCCTGTGAAGGAGGAATTTCTTTAGCTGTAGCCTGTGTTTCTCTTCCTGAAGGTGCATGTAATTGGTTCGAGGAACTTTGGGCATCAGTAGAGGGTCCACCTGAAAATGCTTTTTGCTGCCCTTCCGATTATGGACCATGAAAGACATGATGAATCTTATGTTTTCTTCTAGATGATTACAAGTCTCACTGGTGATGAACTCTTATTTTTATTTCTTCTGACAAAACAGCAACAACAAAACAACACAAAATGTGTCAGGTGTTAATGAATAACAATATCCCTACTCAATGCTATAGATAATGTCTTTGAAATGGAAGCGAATGCAAAAACAAGACTGAAAGCACAGAGATGGTTTCTGAGTTCACAGTGAAATAACTCTTACATTTAGTAACAGCCCTCGCTACATCATGGTGACTACAAATTGTACTTGAGGCTTTTAAAATGGTGTTTCTATAGCAAGTACTTTATTTATCTAACATTTAAAATAAATTTAACTGGCCTGTAAAGTAAAAATAAATCAGGAGTACTCTAGGTTATTATTAGTTTATTTAATATTTACTATCAATGCTAAAAGGCAATAATGTTGCTTTAATCATAACAGTAAACTTTTAAGAGAAAAAGTAAGTTGTTTGGTTTATCCTTTTTATCAATAAATCTCTTCTATTTTGCTGTTTTACCGAGATTTAAATAAAAGCAGACTTCTGCTTTGACCAAATTTCATGTCCCAGCTCCACTCCCAAACCACCTTAACTTTCTTCACGTGCCGTGTACATTACCTGTCTTTGAGGTCGTCTTGGCTTGATCTTCGTCATGTTTCCAACTGCCAGTGCCCTGACCCTCAACTGTCCTATCTGGGGTTCTAAACCCATAGGTCAGGAAAGGAGTTAGCACACCTTTGGCAACAAAGAACTGAAGTGTAACTAGTCCTAGATCTACGTTAGTGAGATAATAAACATGTGCACAACATTGTGGATTGTGGGGGGAATGAAATTAAATCTCTTTCAGAATTCCTTTTCTTCTTTCCTGTTTTTTTTTTGTGTGTATGACACACACCCTTGCCTGTCAGACATGTGGTCAACGTGAGCACCTTCATTTACGTCCCCGCTATAGCAATAGAGCTAGTACCTATAGCTCACTTATATACTAGTTAAAGACTATGGAAACACATCTGACTCTCTAATAATTAATCTGTTATAAAAATGTTTTACAATACCGTTTGGGCTACTTGATGTGAATTTAAGTTAATTTTTAGAGTTGAAAATAAAAGTGCCTTTTAATATTATACTCACATGAGCTCATGTGACAAGGCTAGAAAACACTTTTATCTAATTTAAAAAAATGAACCTTAGAGAACTTTTTTCTCCTGAGATTTTCATTATTCAAACTAATGATCTGATTTTAATAGTTTGAAGTGATAAATTATTCCAGAAAGTGAAGGCTGAGAGGTGATTTAATAAATCTTTAATTGTGTGATACATAACAATCGACCATAATTCTTCACTCACTGTGACTCAGCTCATCACTCACTGAATCTTCCCTAAGTGGGTCACTTAGTCAATGCCTTGTCTGGGGCTGCTGTTCTCTCCATTCTCCTTGTGGCTTTGTGAAAAAGGACAGTTTTGACCACCGTCTCCAACAGCCCCCTCTTCTTCCCTGGTTTCTTGGAACTGGATGTACCTACTCTCTTTTTTCCCCAAATCTCTTTCTGTGATCTAGTGGAATTCTTTTGGCATCAAGTTCTGGACAATGCTGATTATCATAAAGATAATTTATAACCATAAAGATTCATTATCATCTGCTGTTACCATAAAGACCTTACACCCTGCTTCCTTGCAGTAGCTCAGTGGCCTCTGAATTCACGTTTATGAGGCCATCAGAAAGATTCTCACTCATAGGTGGTTTTTAAACATAAGGCAAAGAAAACCATTTTACAAACCACAATCCCAGAGAAATTAGACAACAATACAGACACTAAGAGAGACCTACATAGATCTAATCTACGTGGGAAGTAGAAAGTATAAAAAGACAAGATCTCCTGAATAAATTGGGAGCGTGGGGACTTTGGGGGAGAGTTGAGGGAGGGAGGGGAATGGCAGGGAGGGGAGCAGAGAAAAATAAAAAAAAAATTAAAAATTAAAAAAAAGAAAATAAAGACATAAAAATAAAAAAAATAAAAAAAATTAAAAAAAGAAAGATTCTCGATGCTACTCCTGCCTCCTGACTGCCTAATTGATGCTGAGCATTGGTTCCTCTGCATCTACGGATCTTCTCACACAAAAGCTTCAGCGCACACGCACACAGCTAGTTGATTGACACTGACAAAAACCTGAGCCCGTTCAAAAATCTCTTTACAGAAGACCCTTACATCATTTGACCCAGTTACTTATTTATAACTCTTCTTTCCATAGATGTTAAATCTACTCCTTGAAAATTTAGAAACCGAGATTATAAACATTATTTTTATTAAGTTATTTCCTTTTGCCAGGATTGTCTAGGGCCAAATGGCCAACCCCCTGAAAACATACATAGAAGTAACATTATACAAACCTAACAGGTTATATTCAATAACAATGAGTGAAAAATAATCCATGAATTTGAAGATGAGCAGTAAGTGTATACGGGTGGGTTTGGAAGTTAAGAGAAATTAATTACATTAGAATCTTAAAAGCAAAATAGCTCTAAACTATGAAAAGGAATTTCTTACTAATATCTGGATTAATTTTTTTGTCTCAGTTTTTAGATCAAACCCATTTGTCCTGTCTTTTTATATCTCTTAAAAGCAAATCCCAAATTATAAGACTTACCTTCTTTTAAAAATTCTTATTTTTCTAGAAAGCCAGCTTACACCTTTAATTCTAGCCTGTGGGAGGCAGAGGCAAGTGGATGGTCTCTGAGTTCAAGGTATACATACAAAGAGAATAGGATCCCAAAAAATCAGTAGTAGTACAAGCAGTAGGGTTAAATACTGGTGCCACTGCCAGTGGCCCCTCAGTCTGCCCCAGCCATGCCACTGTCAACCACATTTGGAGGGACTATTTTAGTCCTATGCTTGTTCCTTCCCAGTCCGGCTGGTGTTGGTGAGCTCCCATTAGCTCAGGTAGACTGTTTCAGTGGGTGTACCCATCATGGTATGCATTGACCTCTGCTCCTATTCTCACTCTTCCCACTCTTCACTCCAGTGCTCAGATGCGGGTCTCTGCCTGTGTGTCCATCAGTTGCTGGATGAAGGTTCTAGGCTGATAGTTAAGATAGCCATCAGTCTGACTACAGGGCAAGGGCATTTCGGGCACCCTCTCCTCTCTGTACTCACTCATAAGTGGATACTAGTTATAAACAAAGGATATTGAGCCTCTGGTTCATGATCCTAAAGAAGCTAAGTAACAAGGTGAACCCTAAGAAAAACATATATAGATACAGCTGAAAAGTCGAAATAGACAAGATCAAATGACAAAATTGGAAACATGGGGATGGGGGAAAAGGGAGGGCAGAAGGGGAAGAGGAGGAGAGAAGGGGAGGGGAAGGAGAACTTGAGGGAATGGGATACTCGAGATGGAGGAAGGACAGAGATGAGAGCACGGAAAGAGATGTCTTGATTGAAGGAGCCATCATGGGGCTAGCAAGAAACCTGGCACTAGGGAAATTCCCAGGAATATACAGGGATGACTCCAGCTAAGACCCTAAGATTTCTGTTTCTAAAAGCATCACAGCGTGATAGGCTCCCCTGCTCCTCTGATGAACACAACCTCCCCTGGAGATCCAGGCGCCTTTCACACTCATGCTCCAGGAAAAGGAGCTCAGTAGTGGTGCCCTCCCATCCGCTGTGTGGGACTTATCGCCCTTCTCTTTCACATCTATTTTATTTCTAGTATAATCTTAATGGAAAAGTATGTTTTTACCAATTTAAGTAGATAAGTGTCGGAATATTTCAACTAAACCAGTCATGTTTCAAAGCATACTAATCTGAACAAAGTCTAATTGGTGTCAGATTTAAAAACATGAATTATCATTTCTTTATTTTAAAAATTATCTGGCTATGACAACTTTGTGTGGTTCAACATAATACATCTAAAACAATAGTTTGACTAGTCCAATATGTATTTTATAGTTGCAGTTTTATTCTATTTCCCCAGTATATTTTCCCCCATTTATCAAATGTCAGTTAGGTTATTCACTTGAATTACAGTAGTTTTGCTACATGACTATCTAAAAAGTTTAGGTGGAATTTATCCTGTTTTACTAAGATGTCACCAGTAAAGAGAGGAAAGAAACAGCATGCTGTTTGAACAATTTCGGATTGACTGGAATGTATAGCTACAGTTGTATACTTTTGTTTAGTAGAGACTTCTTATGTGAGCTCCCAAGCACTGCAATCTTTGTTACCCCTCTCAGGTTTGAGTCCCACAGAATTCTTCTCTGTATTGATCTGGCTTAAGAGGCATTTATTTTATCTACAGTGGTCTAATTAGAGTGGCTGTGTAAGTGCAAGTTGTAATCACTTAACAGTTAGTAGGAACTTGCGGTGTTAGTCCTTTTCAGTTATTCCACGTATGCACCCTGTTCACCCTGTTATTTCATATCAACTTATTTATAACTCATAACATGTGTCACACTGTACATTTTGTGATTTCTTTTAGACTTCATACTCTGGTATGTTGTCCAGAATCAAGTGTTCTTTGATAAACTCCCAATGTCCTCTGTTTGGTGTAGGACACATAGGTCAGATAGAAAAGATCAAATATCATTAATGGCCTGGAGTAGCTACTTTTTCACATACTCATTTAATATTAATAATAAGCCTTCTTAGAGTGTTTATTGTGAGAGACATTATTATAGGGCTACATTAGGTAAGTAGACATTCTCTTCACAACTTATAGAGGACGTCGTTAAAATAGTGGATAAATAGTTTACACATTGTTTAAATCTTCTCTAATCAACTTCCTTGTTGTGCTTACATTAAAAGCCCACTCACCCCAGTAATATTTTTTTTATAGGGACATGGATCATTTCCACACATAAACCAGTGTATCCCATTGTAGAAATTCTATTGCAAAGGCATGGCAATCTCCTAGAATTTTCTGCTATCAGGTTCGATACATATTTTAACTAGCAGATCACAGTCCTTAACAAATTCTCAACAATGGATTTTCTGATCTGCTATTGCTTGCAGGATGGCTATTTAAGAAGACAGAGATCCTATAAAACCTATATAAAATAAATGTAAGGGAAATATTTAGATGATAACTGTGATCAAAAATAATTATACTATTTTCATTAGCTGGTCATTTATCTTAGATTTATTGACAGCTTGAGCACTATGCAAAATGTAAACACATAAACACTTCCTAATTTAAGGGAGTAGAGTCTAGTAGTGGCAGTGAAATGTTCATGAGTCTCAGATGTGCTTAGAGAAGGCCAGGTACATAGATGTTGGTGTCCACTACTTTAGGAATATTGAAATGGAAAGGATTGCTGGGTTTTCCTAGTGACAAAGTTCTTATATTAGCATCATCTTAAAGGAAACACTTAATTGGGGACTTGCAGACAGCTTCAGAGGGTGCACGCCTGATCATTATGGCAGGAAGCATGGCAGCAAGCAGACAGGAATGGTGCTGGAGCAGTAGCTCAGAGCTGACACTCGATCCAGAAGCAGGAAGCAGAGAGATGGAGAAGGCTAAGCCTGGAGTGGCTCTTTAAATCTCAGAGCCCATCCCCAGGGAACACTCCTCCAAGAAGGTCCCACCTCCTAATGCTTCCGAAACAGTC
Organism: Ondatra zibethicus; assembly: GCA_004026605.1. NCBI lineage: Eukaryota > Metazoa > Chordata > Mammalia > Rodentia > Cricetidae > Ondatra > Ondatra zibethicus. Next base: position 29,276 of record PVIU01011250.1, read on the forward strand.
CACCAAGTGGGAACCAACTCCTTAAATAGATGAGTCCATGGGGGTTATTTTCATTTAAAGCATGACAAGGGTTATGGAGTGCCTTTGAGGATGTCCCTTGAATTTATGATTTTAGGCTGTAAGGTTGTGAAGAAATAGACTTGATTCTAGAGAATCCCAGTCCACTTGAACCTTTCTCCTGTGCTTCAGAATAGAGAGAAGGAGGACTGCTTCCTTTAATGTAATTATGTGTCTCAACACTATTGAACCACCAGTCTAATAGAATAATTAGTATAGATAAGTAACTAAAACTTGGGTAAAGCCTTCTAGTAAAAGGTCATACTATTGTTAGACTAAGTGGACAGTTTCATGGAACACACCAGCGTGCAATTTATTACTAAATCACTAGAGTTAAAACTTTACAAAGAAATAATGTCATACGCTTTCTTTATCATGTTATACTTTCTTTATTTCCTTCCTTCCTTCCTTCCTTCCTTCCTTCCTTCCTTCCTTCCTTCCTTCCTTCCTTCCTTCCTTGTTCCTTCCTTTGTCTCTTCCAAAAGCAGTATGAAATAATTTTTTGAAGTTATTTATCAAAGAAAACACAGAGACAGCTGTTAAATTCAAATAATTAATATATGTCTACTCTGTTTAAAATGGGTATGTACATTGGACATATTCTTGAGAATCAGTTCTTATATACTCCCATAAAAATTTTAGTTCAGCTACGGGATCTGAAGGCCACATGACTAACTTAGGAGTGAAGTATTATGGTAAAAGATATTAACAATGAACACTAGAAGAACAGAGTCCTGGAACATTCCCCAGGAATCAGCACTTAGGTAGGTGTCAATGACACAATTGGCATGGGTAATGGTGATAAGATCAGAGAATGCAGAAGACGCTAACAGTGTAAGAAGCATTGTGTTGAGAGTTATAAAATGAGGCAATTCTCTTTTTAAAAAAGGTAGTCTGTTATTGAAGCTACAAAATCTACAAGCCAAAGATCTCCAGGCTTTGCAAATGGTGAAATCTCAGACCTCAGTACTAAAATATGTGACTTACAATTTTTTTTTTTGGTTTATTGAGACGGGGTTTCTCTGTAGCTTTGGAGTCTGTCATGGAACTAGCTCTTGTAGACCAGGCTGGCCTTGAACTCACAGAGATCTGCCTGTCTCTGCCTCCTTATTGCTGGGATTAAAGACGTGTGCCACCACCACTACCTAGCTCATAACTTACAGTGTTTAAAGTGAACCCCATTGCCAGAGTTACAGCTGGAGCATCTTCTTGGTTTTCATGTTGTCTATAGTCTGTGATATTTTGTGAATAATAAAATATTTTAAGGCTAGAGATCATTGCTTGCTAAAAGTGATCATAGAATCCTGGCCCTCCTCCTACCTCATTCTTTGCTGACTGTCCTGGAGTGAGTGTCTTACTCTTCCAAATTTCAGCTGCTTGCTGCTCTGCCACAGGATTCAAGGCAACTTAGCCAGATATCCACAGGCTGAGATCTTTAAACTGTGAGACAATGAACCTTGTATCTTGTATTTTCTTACCCTAATAGGAAACTGATCAGCACAGCCCATTCATTTGTGTTTGTCCAACATTCTTCCAGTCTTCCAACCTAATTTTCTTTAAGAGAGAAGAGGCTAACTACCAGTTTTGTACAGCTGGTATGTCTTTAGACATGTGGTAGAGAACTGCATGTAAAAGCTAGTTCTGCACTCAGTCCTAAGTGGGAGATCTCCATCAAGTCTCTCCCTTCAGGGATCAGAGAACTTTGCAGAAGAGGAGGCAAAAAGTTTGTAAGAGCCAGGGGAGGAAGGATGCCAAGGGAACAAAGAGTTTGGACACAACAGGAGTGACGTACATATGCATTTACACAGACTGTAGCTGCATGCACAGAGTCTACATAGATCTAAGCCAGATAGGGCACCAATGCTGAGAGGGGAAGTGGACAGATTCCCATCCCTAATCAAGTACCTATCTCCAATTGTCAACTGCTCACAGAGGAAAAATTACTTTGCTCCAAAGGAGTCTCTCTGGATATACAAACCACCCTGAAGATGTTGGCCAGTAGTAAATGGACAACAGAAAATGACCTGAGAATACTCCATGGTATTTTTTGGAGCGTTCTTGTTTCATAATGCTTTGTCTGTGCTGCTTTTTCTTCTTTGCCTCACAGGTCTTTCTCTTGCACATTTTGGATTCTGATTTGTGTTAAGGTCTCCTCGCTAGGCGAATGTACGGATAGTCAAGAGAGAAGTTGTTGGCCTTGGTTAGCGAGTGACTGGAAGTGGAAAGTACGTAAGTGAGGAGAAAGGTAGGTCAGAAGGTGTTCGTAGAGACTCAAGTGCCACACTCAGTTTCAATTTTATTCTCTCACTAAAAACAATTGAGCATATGTAATTATATCATCTTTCAGAAGTTGTCTCTAAAAACAAAAAAGAAAAGTAAAGGTGGGAAATACTAGAAGCACCCAGAACCTTTTGTTGTTGCAACTAAAAGTCTTATCTTCAGTAAGTTGAATAATAAATTGACTTAAATTTTCTAGAAATAATTTGGCAATTTTAATAATCAGTTAATTTTTTTTCTACTTTTTACAAGTAGTGTCTCCCCAAGGCACCGATAATAATGGAGACAAACAATTAGCAACCATTGCAGTGGAAAGTCAAAGTTATATTATATTAGAATTGGTGTGGGTGAATCCACATATAAATGAGGATGGGAAAGTGAGAATTCTAGACCTGTGATGGTCACTTAACAATTGTCTACACCGAGGGAAGAACTGAGCACACCAGAAGATGTATGGCATGACATTGAGGAACAGAGAAAGATCCAACAAATAGCAGAAATGGAAAATAAAAGCAGGTTCTAAAGGTCAGTTCAGAAGGGAGGTTTCAAAGAAAGGGCTAAGGCATTTAAGGTTTGCTACAACCTTCATTTTCAAAATTTCGGGGTCATTTTAGATAAGATAATTTAAAAGTAAATGGCTCAAAGGAGTCCGAACCATTTAGTGAATCACAGTAGAGAGAGTGGTCAAAGACTTGGTGCTTCTCTCAAGCATTTGTCAGGGAAAAGTGTGCCAATTTCTGGACAGCAAATTGTAGAGAAGAAAGATTGCAAGGTAAGATGCAAAAGAGATCCCTGGCTCTCCATACTGAAAACAAGCATTCCAGTTCCTCCACAAAGTGCTGTTGGCTTTTGTGGGAAATGTGGAATCTGAGAACAGAATATAGTATATGCCTGAAAATATCTTAAGATCACAAGCTGTACCTCCATCTTCTAGACTATAAGTAACAGTAAACTCTGAATTATATCTACATTTCCTTTTTATCTACTTTGTTTTCTGTTCCTGTGGTGGATAGTGCATGATAGTACATTGCATTAGCAATATACCTGTTGGAAATTATGTCAGGTGACCTAATCACAGGCAATGTCTATTTACTTTACCATGACAAAGTCTTTGATGGACCTTGATGTATCGAAAAGGAAACATGGAATAACGTCTTTGGAATTCTTATATAAATATCTACTCTGAATATTATCATCGATGGCAAAACACCTTAAATAAGCAAACATCTTTTCACAGCTTGCTTTTGGTTTGCCTTTCTTTAATTGTTGAATGATATGGAGAAAACAACTACTCTGCTTTAGATTTAGAAGGAGCTTGGCACCAACACAAAGTATACCTCACAGTTAAGGAAAATGCAGCACATGGAAGTTTAGTGTCTTTACACCCCCAAGTTGCTTACGTTATAACAGAATTGACAAAATATTGAGATGAAAGACTCAACAGGGACGTGATGCCTCTCCCTGGAGTACTTTGAAATACAGCACAGTGCCAGAACTTTCCCAAGATTAATCATTTAAATCTGAGTGTTGTAGTACTCAATAGACTCTCATTGTACATTATTTTAGAAAAAAGTAATGTAATCAGGTTCTATGCTTTTTGGTGAGTAGTCTAATGACTATTTCTGGGATATTTGGCAAGGCAAAAAAGCCTTATAATCAGAAACACCTACTAAAATATTATTATATCCTGAACAAAAAATGAGAATTTTTATTAGAATTTAGAATGTTAGCAATTATTTGTTTAAAGGATAATGCCTTTCAAACGCTGTGTAACCATATTATTTTTATTTTATGCAACTAGTGTAAGGAACATGAAATACTCGTACAGACTGGCTCTGTCCTCGATTTTTAAATAGTTTCCCACTAATTTATTTAACAACCACTGTTATCATGAAAATGTTCTCATCCACACTAAATTCAAAGACATATTCCCATTCAAACTCAGGGAACCAACCCATATTTTCAGAAGCTAAGTTTGCTAACATTAGTGACAATATGGACATAAAAAACTTATTACATTAGTGGATTACAGTCTTCAGTACATATTCGTTTTGGGGGCGGGGCAGGGTGAACATATAATTTTTGAGATAGAGTATTGGAATGAGACAAGATAGGGGTGGCGCTGTGAGACAGAGTGTGGGTCCCCATGGGTGATGCGCACCTCCGTGGAAGAGAGCTGAAGACTGAACTGCATAAACAACCGTATGGCGCATACCACTTATTTTACTCTAATTCTTTGTCTTTATAAAACAGGGACCTCTCCCCTTTAAAGAGGTCACAATTGACCTATTAGAGAATCACTTCAAATGGATTTCTGTTTCACAGGAGATTTTCTAGGCAAAGTAGTTTCGTGCTCACTATGTGCCTTGTGTTCTAAAAACTAATCACTTTGTGCTTCTTTTAACTATGAAAGATTTTAAATGAACCATTTTGTAGGCTAGTGTTTGAACTAACTATGGAATTAACTGCTAGCCCAATGACCTAGTTAGTAGAAATAAAGTCTTTTATATGAATATTTTATATTCTTTGATTCCTGTTTTTATTTGATGGCATAACTTCTATTGTTTAATTGTGACAGATCAGAAATTCACACACACATGTATGTATGTGCGTGTGTGTGTGTAATTTTTTTCAAGTACCTGCCCAGCTAAGAAGACAGTGTCTGTTCGTCTGGTACTGGAAATACCAGCAAATGTCAATGTAAGCAGCCTGATTTGGAGCTACGGTCAGAACCCAGGCCCCCTGCAAGAAGAGCAGGTGCTTTTATCTGCTGAGTCATCTTGCAGCCCTAGTGAATATTAATTCACTTTCTGTGGTGACAGTTACTTTATTAAGTTCTCTTATTATATACTGTTCAAATAATCTGCCTATTTGCTAAGTACTTATACCTATCTCTCTCTCTCATTTCTGTGTGTCTCTATCTTTATGTGTCTGTCTTTATGCCTCTGTCTCTATTTCTGTCTGTCTGTGTCTCTTTGTCTCTATTTCTGGAAATTTCCAACAGTAAGTCACAGCACAGTAGAAGAAAACATAATTTTTCAGTTTTGACTGTTGACCAAACTGAACCTCTGCCTTGGATCTCAGGCTCAAAGGGCAGTGGGAAGTGATGCTTAGAAGGTCATAAAGGTTAAGGTAATTGGTGTGATTTGTATTTAGTGAATCATTCTTAGATGGTGGATTTGCTGCCTCCAGTGATCTATTTTGGAGCCGAGCTAGCTTTGCATTTTTTATAAGGTCATTTCCTCAGACCTGAGTCTCATAAAAGCAAGGAAATTCCCGTTGGTCATGTTTTCCAATCCTAAATAAAGGTGTGGGTTTCTGGCCTCTTGAATACCTTCTCTGGTTTCAAAAAGAGATTTTTTTTGTCATTGTTTTTGTTTTGTTTATATGTTTTTTTAAAAAATATAGTTTTTTGGACCAAACATAGTTTTATACTTTGAGTATTTATTTTATTTTATTTTTTCCAAGCTTTTCAGATTTTAATATGATTAAGCATATGATTAATTTTACAAAACAGCAACTTACCATCAACTTTTCAAGCACATATTTTTTTAAATAAAACACACTCCTAAAAAAATTCTAGAAAACAGAAGGTACTTCCTAATACAAAAACCAGCCAGCAGTTATTAGGAGCAGTGATAGACTGGCTTCAACAGGACACAGGACATCATCCCGGGCCACTCACTATTCCAAATCATAACCATGCTCAGGCTTCTTATTAACTAATGCTTACATCTTAAATCAACCTATTTTTATTAACCAGTGTATCACTATGAGGCTGTGGCCTGCTGGTAAGGGTCTAGCATCTGTCTCCTTTGACTCTCTTAATTCTTGCCTGGCTTTACTCTGCTAAGCCATTGGCCAAACAGCTTCTTTATTAACCAATGGTAATAAAACATATTCATAGCATCCAGAGGAGAATCCCACATCATACCCTAACTAAAGCAGTTTAGGGGAGAAAGGGCTTATTGTAGCGCAAGCATCCAGGTTAGTGTTAGGAGCGGAGAGAACTGGTCACATCACACCCATAGTTAAGTACAGAAAGCAGTGAATCCATGCATGTATGTGTGCATTCAGTTTGCTTTCTTCTCTCTGGTTTCTTCTGCCCAGGGTTTGGTGCCACCCATATGTGGGTGGGTCTTCTAACTTTAGTTAATATAGTTAAGATTCTCACAGAGCAGCGTGACCAGAGAACCTCGTCAAGGTTGTTGCCAGGTGATTCTAATGTGTTGTTGACAAAACTAACCACCACAGTTGCCTTTCTCTTTAGTTTTTGAACTAGCATCTCTCGCTGAACCTGTAGCTCACTTATTTGACTGGACCGGCTAGCCAATGAGTTCCAGGGCTTTGCATTTTCTCTGCATCCCAAGCTTGCCTGTCTTTTTAACATGGGTGCTGGGGATCAGCACTGTTCAGGAGAAATGACTAACTTGAAGAGTGATATGTAGTTAGTAGTATGAGTGTCAGTCCCTTCAGCTCAGCAAGAGGTTAGTATGTAATTACAGCCTAATACTATAACACAGTTTTTAAACTCATGATGTCTTTTGAACATTGGTTGTTGGAACCATAAATTTACATAAAAGTCCCTAGGAAATTAATAATGTTTAGCCATGATCAACTTTTTTTTGTGCCACATTTGTTCAAGTTAGAGTACACTGCCCATTGTAAGTGGGTAATATGATGAGTATCTGTGTAACAGAGATCCATGTAACTGAATATTTATTTTAAAAGGTCATGCTTAGGAAAAAATCTTTTTAGTGAAAGCAAAAGCATAGTTATACTCTGCAGATTCTGGAAAGCAGATCGGCTCTCATTGTCCTTCTCTATCTGTAGTTACTGATTTACATGGCATAGCCATGCATTGTCCTTCTCCACCTGCTACTACATTTTATAGGTAGGAAGCTTTCTGTCATTGTTAAATAGAGATAAGTAACAAAAAGTTTATGTCATGAAAAACTCAAAGAGCATGAACACTGTAGCAGCAGGTGATAGAAGAAGGAAGTCAAGTTCTAGTATTTGCCTGTACAGAGCCTCCGTATTCAATCTCCACGACATTGTGTGAGTTGAGGAACAGAGAATGGCCTCTCTGAATACTTTATGACTGTGTACAGGGAGAGCTGCTGAGGCAGTAGCTGGGAATACAATCAGTGCGTGTGAAGCCAGCACCTATTTTTCTTAAATTAATCATTGTTATAGAGCAGGCAGACGATAATCCTGGGGTTGATGTCAATGTCTTTTTACTCATGACACAGATAAACGTGCAATCTGCTGTTTCTGTGAGAGTTACGTGCTGTGAAAGATCTTACATCATTAAAGATTGCTTGGTAGATTTTTTTTTCAAATTTTTGGATTGAAATCAGTAACTAATTATTTAAGAAATAAACCACTGGTTATATTAAGCCCATTTGCTTTATTGCCAGCCAGGTGTAAGCAAAGGTTTCTAAGTAGAATAACTTTTCTTCATTATTATTAAACCCTCCAGTTGATAGAATTCTTTTTTATTTTTTATCGTTTTTATTGAGCTATATATTTTTCTCTGCTCCCCTCCCTTCCACCCTTTTCCCCTGCTACCCTCTCTTGTGACCCTCATGCTCCAGATTGCTAGGAGATCTTGTCTTTTTCTTCTTCATATTTAGATCCATGTACATTTCTCTTAGGGTCCTCTCAGTTGTCCGGCACTCTGAGGTTATGGATTATAGGTTGTTGTTTTTTTTTTTTTGTTTGTTTGTTTTAGTCTAAAAGCCAGTTATGTGTGAGTACAGATTTGTTATAAGACATCATAAAAAAAGAGTGAGTACAGAGTACATATTATATTTGTCTTTCTCGGTATGGATTACCTCGCTCAACATGTTTTTTTCTAGATCCATTCATTTGCATGCAAATTTTAAGATGTCATTGTTTTTTACCACTGAGTAGTATTCCATTGTGTAAATGTACCACATTTTCTTTATCCATTCTTCGGTTGAGCGGCATCTAGGTTGATTCTAGGTTACAACTATTACAAATAATGCTGCTATGAACATAGGTGAGCAAATGTCCTTGTGATATGAGTGAGCTTCCTTTGGGTATATATTCAAAAGTGGTATTGCTGGGTCTTGAAGTTGATTGTTTCCAGGTTTTCTGAGAAATTGCTATACTGATTTCCAAAGTGGCTATGCAAGTTTGCACTCCCACCAGTAATGGAGGAATGTTCCCCTTTGTCCACATCTTCCCTAGCATAGGCTGACAGGTGTAAGAAGGAATCTCAGAGTTGTTTTGATTTGCGTTTCTCTGATGGCTAAGGATGTTGAACATTTCCTAAGGTGTCTGTCAGTCATTTGAGATTCATCTGTTGAGAGCTGTGCTCTGTTTAAGTGTGTACCCTATTATTTTATTGGATTATTTGTTCTATTGATGTCAAGTTTCTTGTGTTCTTTGTATATTTTGGAGATTAGTCCTTTGTCTGATATGGGGTTGGTGATGTCTTACGATTGAAATGGAAATATCCCCACAGTGTTGCTTCACTCTATAGGTAAAAAGTCCATGTTGTTAATGCAGCTAGAGGATGAAGAGCAGCTTGATTCTAATATAGCCATCCCAAAAGGATACCCCATTGAATCAGCTCTTGCTATAGACTTGCTTTCTCTCTGCTGGAAGGAGAAACGGTGGAATGAGAGGAAAAAAGAAAGAGAGGAAGCATGTAGTTACACTCTAGGTTTTACTAGTAAGTATTATGTTTACTGGTGTGAAACGTAGTATATAAGAATGTCATGACCTCTTTTGACTTCCAAAGTGACATTTTGAAGGTTTAACCATCTTCTCACTTGCAAGACTTGGGTTATTTACAATAGAGATAAGTAGCAACATGATATTCATATCAGTCTTCTAATTTAGTGAGATCATTGGCCACCCATATCCTGTAAGCCTCCCCTGTAGTTGCAGCTAAGTTTCGTTTTTGTATATAGTGAGTTTTATTTGACATGCAACATTGCTATTATACCACAGATACTTCTACTTTTTATGGAATTACATCATCTATCTTGCTTTTGCTACCTAGTATCATATTTTGAATGCCTTTATTATTAATAAGATATAAATAAAATATGAAAGTATATGACATTGTCATTAATATACTATAAACTACATAAACTTTTAATGAAATATCAATCATAACACAAAAGCATTATGCTTGCTGGTTGTATAGATTTCATTATAGAGATGAATTTAATATCAGACAATACCAAGCATTAACCATTTTGAATTGTCTACATTTTTTGTTCAAATAAGCAACAGTATATGAATATTTTAAATCTGAATTGTTATTAATTCACTTTATAATTAGGATGATACACAAGTGTCACACAGGAAGAAGTTATCATTTTGTAAGTGTTTGGAATCCATTGCAAGGTGTTCCACAGAGAGATGAACCATTTGCCTAATGATTGAATTCTAAATACATAAAATTAAGGCCAAGTTACAGACAGACATTACTGTCACTATAATAACTGAGAACCACCCTTTCAGGAAGTTAGAATAAAAGGTTTTAAATATTTAAAAAAGTATTTTGTTATCAGTCATATTTGAACATGAAATAGATGATCTAATGTGAGTTCTGAGAAAATCTAGTACAGAAAGTCCCACGGGGCAGAGTGCTGCTTTTGTGCTCTTAAGAATATCAGTTTGGAAATTCTTTGCTGGTCACATACTGCAGGATATGGCTGGTGATACATTCTTCCAGAACACAGACATTTTCTCCTTTTCTATTCATTGAAGCTGGTATAGTCACTTACCAGAGCAACAACAGGTAAGAGTGCCATGGCCTTCCTGAGCCGAATACAGTCTGTAGTATAATAGTTGAGTATATAGTATAATAGTATATAATAATAGGAGAACTAGACAATAACCCTCCCTTCTGAACCTAGGGAAATCAAAATTCCTCCATTCCAAAAGCAATTCAGCTTTATTCATGCCAAGAAATGTCTAATATTTTGTATAAAATTTCAACTACATTTCCTAGCTACATTAAACATAGATTATACTGATTTGAATAGTTGTTATTAAAACAACACAGGGAAGGTTAGTCAGGATATAAAAAGTAAGAACCTTTGTGTGCTATCAGTAAGATTATAAATTGATGCAGCAAATAGATTTAGCATATGATTGAGCAATCCCACTTTTGGGATATGTACAAAACAGTTGAAACCTAGGTCTCAATGAAATGTTTGCTTACTCATGTCCACAGAAACCGCAGTCATAGTAACTAAAAGATAGAAGAAATACAAATGTTTATCGATAAGTGGTTTTGGATTTAAAAAAAAGTGTTGCATTTGTATCTTTAAAAATGATGGGAATTGTTTAGATGGTCCAAGATTAGAGGACACTAAAAACAGCAGGGTAAATAAGACAAGCCAGTCATAAAACAAAAAAATAATGCTTGGTTCCTTTAATGGGTTATCTAAAATGTCAAAATTATACACAGAGAAAATAGAGCAATGGTCACCAAGATCTGAGAAAAAGGACAAATGAAAATTTTTCTTTCAACAGGTTCATAGCTGGAATTCTGCAAGACAAAATGATCTATATCTCCTTCCCAACAGTGAGCATTCTGCACACTTGCACCATTTACAGAAAAATGATCTATATCTCCTTCCCAACAGTGAGCATTCTGCACACTTGCACCCTTTATAGAAAAATGGTTAGGATGGAAGTCCTTATGCTCTGTTCTCTTAGCCATAATAAAAGCAGTAACTTGATTATGATATGATATATTTCAATAAATATCAGAAGTCAAGTGTAAGATTTCATATCACATCCTTTCTTATCTTTGCTGGAAGCTGAAGATGTTCTCTCAAGATCCACATGCCCTGATGCCTCTTGACTGCCTTGAACTTTCTTGGAGATGGTGAATGGCTTATGTAATTGCTAAGATTGAGCATATGTTCTCTGAGTATAATTATTTCTGGTTTTAATGTTGAAGAAAAATGGTTAATTTGTACCTACACTCTTTGCCTGTCACTTCTTGACACAGTTCATGTGCCATTAGACAGATTAGTGTTGAATTGACACAGCTCGTGTGTCATTGGACAGACTGGTGTTCAGTTGACAGAGCTCATGTGTCTTCAGACAGACTGGTGTTCAGTTGACACTACTCATGTGTCATCAGACAGACTGGTGTTCAGATGATACAGCTCATGTGTCATCAGAAAGACTGGTGTTCGGTTGACACAGCTCATGTGTCATCCGACAGACTGGTGTTCAGTTGATACAGCTCATGTGTCATCAGACAGACTGGTGTTCAGTTGATACAGCTCATGTGTCATCAGACAGACTGGTGTTCGGTAGACACAGCTCATGTGCCATCAGACAGTCTATTGTTCGTTTGACACAGCTCATGTGCCATCACACAGTCTAGTGTTCGTTTGACACAGCTCATGTGTCATCAGACAGACTAGTGTTCGGTTGACACAGCTCATGTGTCATCAGACAGTCTAGTGTTCAGGAAGAGTCAGAAAGAAGATATTCTTGCAAGTGTGAAGATTTTGGTGTATTTTTTGGCATTAATCTCTGCTTTCAGGAATTGGCTAATATCAAGTTGTTAAAAGTGGCTGGTAAAGGTTGAAGAAGAGGGGAGAGGTAGGAAGGGGAGCAGAGAAAAGTGTAGAGCTCAATAAAAAAATGTTGCTGGTAAATTCTTTGTCAAATTAGTTAGGATTTTTGTAATTCTGCTAAAAAAATTAGGGCATGTATCTTTATTTGTTTTACTATGATCCAACAGCTTTGGAGCTCTTATCTAACTGGGCTGATTTAGCACATGAAGGAAAATATCAATGTTGGGATAATGTATCATTTTATTTCCTATATGACTCAGTTACAGAAGAAATTTATTTTTATTCTGAGGTCTGGTGTATAATCTTCTTCATTACACAAATATTTAAAGTAAACCCCTTCTATATCTTCTGTATCTCACCTCTCTCTCTCTCTCTCTTTTTCTGATCTCTTACACATGCATGTACAAAATAATGTTAATGCTGAGAGCTTCAAAATATTCTATGCTACGGAATGTGATTATGGCCAGAGTCCTTGAAGCCCATAACACAACTTTAGGTAAATAAAGTGTCAGGTACAAGTTTGTTCTTTTGTTTAATTACAGTTGTAGTCTTAAACTATCAATCAAATCTTTGTAGTGATTTTAAAAATTTCAAATATGAAGAGGTATAAATTCTAACTCTAGTGTTGCATAGAGCAAACTCTGGTGACACATCCTAAATTATTCATTGATGACAGATTTAATTAATTCCTTTATTCCCTGCAAGGCGACTTACACATTATTTTGAATTTTATTTCCTTAAGTTTATTTCAAGTTGTATGGACTTAATTAATATTATTAAAGTACTGAAATATTTTAGTCTTTGGAGAAAACTGAGAAAAATTTCCATAGAACATAGTGTGAAAATAATAAAGCAATTTATGGATCTTTGGCTTGTTTTCTATTGTTTATTTATCCTTAACAGGTTTTGAAAATTGATCTGAGGCATTGCAGACAAACTCGGCTGTTATATATGAGCCTGGGTAAGCTCTGCAGCATTTTCACACCCTGAGCCAGCTGTCATGCACAGGCCACATGAAGCATAGTGCACATTGCCTTTGTAGTCTCTAGCTGTGATGGTGTCTGCATCCTTATCGCAGGATACACAAAGGTTATTTATGAAAGTACATTCTCTTTTACAACACAATTCTACTTTAGAAGTAATGGCAATTTTTAAAGAAAAGTAATTTCTACATTAAAAAGTTCTGAAGTGATTTATCTAGCCTGAACTTTAGTAAGTTCAGTGTTAATTAAGTTTGAAGACTGAAAATCTTAAAAAAAAAAAGATGAGCAAAGATGTGAGCACTTCATGCCTGCTCTTTATCCTTAGTGATTGATACACAGCTTCTGGTTTTTCACTTGGGAATTAATCATATCCTGCTATTTTTAGAAATTAAAACAAAAATAAAATCAAAATCTATGGCTGGGTGGTGGCCTTAATCCCAGCACTCAGAAGGCAGAGGCAGATGGATCTCTGAGTTTGAGGCCAGTCTGGTCTACACAGCAAGTTCCAAAACAATCAAGGCTACACAGAGAAAACAACTCTAAATCAACCAACTAACCAACCAAACAAACAAACCACAAAACAGCAATAACAACAAAAGCCATACAAATGTAATCACATTTAAAACACATTTAAAGGAAACATCATCTTTCAGATACAGAAGGGTCAACACACATATTAACTCAGAGTCAGTGGCAACACATAAAATAATTTCAGATACTCAAGCCAGACAGAATCCCATTATGGAGGAGAGGAAGTGAAAACAAAGTCTACCACTAGCCAAGAAACTACTTGCAATTGATACTCCTGGGATAGGGAAATCAGTCATCTTCAGTGAAGTGACACTGTGTGTGTGTATGTGTGCATGCATGTGTGTGTGTGTGTGTGTGTGTGTGTGTGCATGGTATATGGCAGTCCGAATGAGGACCCATGTTCAGCAGCAGTAGGTCAACAAAAATAGGGCACCACAAATTTATTTATTTATGAACCTATTTTATTTATTCTATCTATCTATCTATCTATCTATCTATCTATCTATCATCTATTCATTCATTCATTTATTGTGTGTGTTTGTGTACTTTGCTAGGCTTTGTTAAGAGAGAGAAAGAACATTAAGTTGGGTTGTAGTAGGGAGGAGAGGGCTGCATTCCCGGCACCTGGTTAGCTTATGCCCGAAATAATTACACAGAAACTGTATTCATTTAAATACTGCCTGGCCCATTAGTTTTAGCCTCTTCTTGGCTAACTCTCACATATTCATTTAACCCATTTCTAATAATCTGTGTGTCACCACGAGTATGTGGCTTACCCGCATGAGTCTAACCAGTGTCCATCTTGGGCCGGAGAAGCATGGCCTCTGCCACATTTCCCTTCCTCCCAGCATTCCATCCTGTCTACTCCACCTACCTGATTTCTGCACTATCAAAAGGCCAAGGCAGTCTCTTTATTCAACCAATGAAAGCAACAGAAATACAGAAGGACCTCCTACATCACTGAGTGGGTAGGAAGGGAGGAGGGAAATCTGGAAAGAGTTGAGGTAGGGGAAAGAATATATATGATCAAAATAATGATATAAGTCCTCTAAAGTTAAAATATATTTTAAAATATTTTATTATTGAGTTCGTGACCAGCCCTGGTCTACAAGAGCTAGTTCCAGGACAGGTTCCAAAGCTACAGAGAAACCCTGTCTCGAAAAGAAACCAAAAAATGTTTTACCATTTTAATGTTATCTATACTGTTTTGTTTTTCATGACAAAATAAATATAGACAAAAGTTGGATGCAGAAAAAACTGGTAAATGCTAGAATCATTTTAGATGTTTTCAAGTCAGGCTCTTTTCAGGCAAGATTTTAGAAAATCATCAGCATGTGTATCAGTACTAGTAGGATGTGTATGTGCTTTAAAGAATTCAGATAGTTTATTAAAAATACACACATTTGGAGGGGAGGGGAGAGGCAGGGAGAGGAGCAGAGAAAAATGTAGAACTCAATAAAAGTTAACCAATTAAAAAATACACATATAAACATTCAACATACACGCATATATGAAACAATCTCAATATGACAGAAAAGTTATGAGTTCTCTGGCCACTCCATGAACATTCAGAGACACTAATTCTCAGAGCCAGCAAGGAACCATGTGTTTTTCACGTTATAATCTCTCTGGTTTCCCTACCCAGAAAACCCAGGATAATCTCCCGATTTTTAAGAAAAAAAAATATAAATTTTAAAAAATTTATTTTTAGTTAAGTAAACATAATTAAATCTGAAAAGGGACTTTACCCTATAATGTAACATATTCTTAAAATAGAAGTAGAAATGTGTTTGGTCATTTGAGGAGGTGCATTGTGGGCCCCTTTTGTCTGTCCTAATAGTTCCTTTGAAACTCTGCACTTCCTGAATTTCAGTTTATTTACTCATTTACACCAATATGGACTTTAGTGGATCTTATCACTTCTAACCAACCTTTTCTATTTTTGAGACTTACACTGTCTACCAGAGGAAGCCTTTCAAGCTGTGCCCCACAGCCTTTGACATCCCTTGTCATTTTCTGAATTCTGTCATACAATTTTTATAGCAGATAATTACATTTAATCTTGTACTTTCCTTGACCTTACCCCATGACAGCTGTCTTTCTAAAGAGCTCTAGTTTCATTTAGTTAGACCAATATTTGAAAGGACTATTTGGGCATCAGTTGCTGTTGAGATAAGACTTTTTTTTTTAACTTTTCTTAGTGGGAAGTCTACACACACACATATTTACATAGTTATTTTTACATTTATGCACACTGAAGACAATCAGTTCATGTTTACACCTGCAACTGTAATCCACCACGATAGGATGTATTCTTGTTTCCTCTTTTCCATACTTGTAGCTGCTCTCTTCAACAGCAAATATGGTTCCTCTTAGTTTTCCTTTAACAGTGCAATATAACAGGTCTCATATTGAAGCCATCACTTTTCCTCCACAGGTGTCCTCTTCATGTCATGGACCACATTCTTACAACCAATAGTAGATGATTTGTCTTTTCTCATGCACTTATTCACTATCTTGGGACTGGAAAGAGCCTTGGGCTGATCAGTTCAACCCCCACACCACCCCATCTCTCCTACTCAGTTTTGTAGACACTGCACACAACTTTCCTGTTCTCCACATGAACTACGTTAGCCCACTGTAGAACAACCTTCTAGCGACCCTCTTTACTCTTCCCCAGCTCTGAAATATCATGTAAAACATTCCTCAAAATGTAGGTCCTTCCTTTTCATGCTTCTGGTCTCCTCTTTCAGGCCGGTCTCTGAGCCTTATGCAGCCCCTTCCTATGTCACTGGGACTCTGACCTTGCTCATGGTGCCGCTTGTTCACCCTGTTTCAGCACTTCTCACCTAGCTTTCCTCTTTCACATACGATCTCCTCACCCTGTGAAAACTATTGACTTATTTGCTAAGCAGTGGCTGCCAGTTTTGAATTTCTTCCCTGACACTTTGGGGTGTGACTCCATGTGTTGTTGCTCCTCCTTTGTAGATGTCTCTTCAAATTCTAGGCTTGATCTCTAAGCCTCCTCCAAGGACTTGCTCTTTGCATTAGCTTGGAATTGCCTATTTAATGTCCCTATGAGTGGCTTATCCATTAGAGGGGAAGAGAAAGGGGAAGAAATAGAAAACTAGTGGCTTGTTTCCTATTTAATTGCTTTCACTATAATTGCATTGTAAAAATAACCTTTTATTTTAGAATCATTTAAGATCTGGAGAAAAGTTGCAAAGACAACACCAAGTTCTGGAATATCTGTACCCAGTTTGCCTGTTGCTGATTTCTTACATTTCCCTAGGAAGTTCATCATAAATAATGTTCCAATACTGGTATATTAAACAAAGCTTAAATCCTTGATTAAAATTTCTAGTAACACTTGGAAAAAATTTACGCATTTGAACTTTGCAATTTACTCTTTATCTTCAAAACATTCCCTTTACCCTTGACCTCAATTACTATTCAAATAGAGAAACTCTAAAATAGCTGATGTCTTGAAAATTCCCCGAAGAGATATAGCCTCCTTATTTACAAATTTTCTAGGAGTTCTATAGGCGAACCTGTGTAGCCCTGCATGCAGATTTTGCTGGATGGACTATGCATGCGATAAAGTAAAGTGCCTGGCATTGTGACCAGCTCATTTGATTAATTTGGCACTGGAAAAGAGCATTGGTGAGCTACAGAAATTTTAGTGTCCTTCAAAAAATGTAAATATAAAATAAGACCCAGAAAAGATCTTTTCACTCTCTGGAAAACTGGGAAAAGAAAATGGTAGCTCCTAGTTGAAGGATTATCTTAATAAATGCCTATGAATCATGTTTTTACATCAATGACATGAGTTATTAAATATATTATTCATAAAGTTTTGTATTTGAGGCTCTAGAGGTCCAGAGCGCAGTTGGTCAAGTGCTTGATGCATAGGCATGAGCACATGTATGTGAGGCCCAAACCATTATAAATAATCAGCTGCGGAGGTTCACGCTATAACCTCAGTGCTGGAGCTGCAGGTACCGGAGGATCCTCGGAACTCTCTGACTGGCAAGCTCAGCCTGATCCAGTGAGTCCCAAGATATCAGTGAGAGACCAAACACATGGTTCATGACTCCTGAAGTATGATACCTGAGTTTTCCCTTTGGATTCTATAGGCACATATGCCTATGCAGACACATGAACATTCATGCGTGAGGTTCCTTGCATGATTTTAAATGTATAATTCCTAGAACTACATACCAATGCAGCAAATAACAAGAGAGAGTACATTCTATGGCCCTGTTCATTTTATTCCCTGTTGCGGTGTCTTATAAAAATACACCACAACTTTCAACATTTTAAAAATTAACTCTGGTTTCAAAGGAGTGCAAAGCACTTGGAATATTTTGAGCAAGACTTCATGACAGATCCTACCAGATTCTATTTTCCTGGAAGGAATTTATCATGAATATTTCTTTCTTATTAATTTGTCCTAGAGCCACAAATTTACTTTGGTTATATATGTTTCTCCTATTTTAAAAATTGACAATATGGGGAAAATTAGTTTTTCCTTTCTACAACCATAAGATGTCCATGAATTTTCAGAAAGAAAGTCATAAAAGCATATGAGCAAAAAGGTCAAAATCTTGTCTAGTAAATTTGTAAAATTATTCTGAAGTCAGGAAGAAATTACAATTCTACGAAGTTAGACATTTATTGATGAGTCCTCGAAAAAACTGGCCCATATCTTTGGCAAGGTTAAGAAACTGAGCCGAGTGAGGGCATAGAGCTTATACTCTGAGGGATTCTAACAGTAACTTTTGAGCACACAGTAGGTATCTTAAATCACTTTCTGACCTTTGTGTCATTAAAGTCAAAATGAAAACATGAAGCCAAATTACAGGTTATGGAAGGACAAGGTTATAAAGAAAGGATTATTTTTTTTGCACTTCTGCTATTTTATTTTTATCAAGACATAAATATATGTTTTTTTTTAAATTACAAAATAGTTTAAGCACTCTAAGGAGGGCATAGCTGGTAACACACTTTGCTGAATAAAGTAATTTTGTCTTTTTCAAGTAGTAAGTTCCTTTTAAGTATTGTAAAATCAATTATCTGAAGACATGGACATCTGTGTTTTTTTCTTTAACCGAGCTGGCTTGAAGGCTCCTCTTTGGAGACCTTACAATTAAGACTGCCCAATCACACTTGTGTCAGCACTGCCTTTGTCTCCTAGGGTTTGGGTGTCCCAGCTGGGTAGGTGCAGACATCCAAAGGCATCCCGAGGTCAACTGCAGTAGAGGATCCTGACATCTATCCTCTAGATCATGAAAGTCAAACCATGTGCTTTGTTCTCTAACAGGGGAGATCAATTCTTCATAGATTGCCTGGTCTGATGTCTTTCTCAGGTCTACAATCTGAGCATTGGCTGGTTGTAAGTCTTTACAACACCTACACTGGATGCCTATAGTGTGGGACGCTCGATAAGGGGAAGGTAGGACAGGGCAAACAGCCCTTTCTTTGTACACTACCACTCGGGCTTAGAGCTATGCGGTTGACCTCCACAAGGATACTTTGAGTTGATTCTCATTGACATACCGTAGCCAGGAACTGAAGGAAGCCTGAGAAGTCCAGATAATTTTCAGAGAAACTGATAGCTGTGACTGTATGAGATAAAGGCACATTGCCAGTGGGTGTCATAAAAAATATGAAAAGGTAATTTGAGGTGTCCTGTGTTTATGACAGTCTTTCTACATGTGAGCCTGCATCCTGTCATAGGAGAGGGTAGAAAAGACAGGATATACTGTGTTGAGAATGATCAGAGACCACTTTTCTGTCTTTTTTCTCTACTTGACTGGTTTGGCTACAGATAATAATGTACAAATGTCACAGCCACATCATGAAGGTTGAACTTCTCACCCTTGTCCAAACCTCCACGGCATCTCTAAATTATGCGTGATCAATTCTGCCATAAGCATTTGAATCTGGCTTGTGAAAGGTGGTTTGGGGGCATGATTTACAATGAATAAAATGTATCTATTGTGTAAATGTCAAGGATCACCTTTGTAAAGTAAGGTTTTTTATAAAGAAACCACAATAAACCATAATCCTCTGGCCACAATTGCTCCTAGGAAAGTCAAATCTCATCAAGTTCAGGTCCAGTGGAAACTGTAAACTGCACATACTAATTCCAAAAGTGCAAATTATGCTCTCTGAAATCTTACTTCAAACGAAATAATTATATTAAAAAAATGATCAGATTTAAAGAATCAGTATGTGATACTATCCAATATACCTAGCTACTTTACCTTGAATTTCCAATGGCCACAAATAATTTTCCTACATTCTCAGCACAGATTTACTTTTTGTCCTAAAGACGGCCTCTCGTTCTGTAGCCCGTGATAGCCTGAAGCTCACTATATAATTCAACCTGACTCTGAGTTTCCAGTAATATTCCTGACAAGGTCTCACAAATGCCAGAAGAACATACATTCATTCTCGATTTTAAGACTTGTCCCTTATATCTGTAGCACTGGACTTGAGAGGAGTATAGTATTGGATATAGCATATTGTCTTATATACTTTTCTATTGCTGTGAGGAAATACCATGGCCAAGCCAACTTATAAAATAAAGCATTTAATTGGGTATTTGCTTACAATTTCAGAGGGTAGTCCATTATCATTTTCACAGGGGACAGTGGTGGCAGGCAGGCAGACATGGTGTTGGAGAACTGGCTGAGAGCTTACATCTGATCTGCAAGTTTCAGGTGGAGAGAGGAAGATTGAGCCGGGCACGAGCTTTTGACACTTGAAAGCCAGTGACACACTCAGTGACATGCCTCCTCTGAAAGGCCACACTGATTCCAAGATTCCAACAAGAGCACAACTTTTAAATCATCCCAAACAGTTCCACTAAATGAAGACCAATAATTCAAATCTATGAACCTATGGGGACCATTCTCATTAAAACCACGACAAGTATTTTTTTACATTCTTTGGCACAAACAAGGTTATCATGAATGTGCAAAACTTTACATGTATTTGAAGGAGAAATGCATTTTCTTTCAAGAAAATTTTGTTTGTTTTTTCCTTTCAAAATTATATTTTTGACAGATAATATTATTCTTCTTTTTAATTTTAATTTAAGATGGAATTAAATCATTTCGATTCTTTCTTTTCCTGTCTTTAGCTTCTCCCATGTCCCCTCCTTCCTGTCCTTCCCATTTTTTTCTCCTCTTTCCATCTTAAATTGGTGATTCCTTTTTCTAATTATTATTAACATACATATGTGTGTGTGTATATATATATATATATATGTATATATGTATATATGTATGTATGTATAGACAGCTTGCCTGGCCTGCTTAGTGTTACTTACATTTTTATGAATTCAGGGCCCACAGACAAGTGCAGTTTCCTCTTCACCAAAGAAACTCTGCATCAATTGGAAACCATTACAGAAACCACAACTGGTCACAGTGCTGAGATCAGCTGACTGACTGTGAGGAGCTCAGCCTCAGTGGATACACCGCGACACAACTGCTGCTCCAATGGCTCAGGGAACAGTACAGAAAAGGAAGCAGAAAGGTTAGGGGATTCAGGGGGCCAGGGAGTCTACTGTAAGGCATGTCTTCTAGAAATTAAAGCGAAGCTGTATTCATACCTTAACAATATGGCTGCCTAGGGCAAGGAAAACTGCAGAGCCGGGAAATCTCATGGGGTCTCAGACAATGGTGGCTGAAAGAAAGAGAATTAGTATCTACCAGGGATGAGTCACTAATTGTTTATCAAATAATATTATTTTATTAAAAGTGGATGAAATATCTATAAACCTTAAAGTAAATATTTTGGTCATTTTAGGAATGGGAGTAACTACTACTTAACATATAGAACATAATTCATTATATTATGTTTGTTCAATTTAGACTATTGCCATAACATTTATTTTAATTTTTTTATTCTTTGTACAGTTGTGACTTATTTTTAAGCTATTTTTCCTATAGGAAGAAATGCTGAAACAGCTTTGTCTTTTGGGAGAGTAGGTATTTTGGTTACAGTCTGCTATTATAGTAAAGTAACAGTCTGAAGGTGGATAGGAATTATTTCTCTTTCTGTTGTATGGAGCTGCTTTTTAATAGAAAGAAGAAAAGCAAACTTTATTTTCAGTACGAATAAAGGCAGAAACCCAACATTGATAAACCTCATGATAGTTCAGGATTAGCTACAATTAATCCTGATTTCTTATTTATCTAGTTTTCTTCTCCGCTTAAATTTCATTAGCATATTCCAGTTCCATTGATAGTTATTACTAATCCTATGGTCAAGCTCAAGGTAAAAGGGTAGATCTTCTATAAAAAATATGTTTAATTACTTTTGTTAGCTTAGGAATGGGTAGGTCAAAAGATAGTGAGATTTAGTATAAGAACAATCGAACACAGTTTCATTTAGTCAGATGCTTTCCCTCAATTGCAAAATTGATTCTTTTGATCAATGCCGTAGAGAGAAAAAGGTAATCTTGCAGAGAACTGGGATGGAAAATGGCCAATCAATAGGACTTGACAGTGCCACCCGGAATCTGAAGTGACATAGATTCCAAGAATTGTTCTGGTAATGCACTTTTGTAAATACAAATAAAATAAGCAGATGCAATCTAAATGACTTTCCATTTGACTTAGTCACATCACTGGTTCTGTCTGCTGTCTTGACTAGGCACATGTTCTCATTTGTATAAGAAGTTTCCATGAAGGCTTATGTGTTGAAGGCTTCACTCCCAGCTAGTGGCTGGAAAGGTGTCTAGGAGGTGAAGAGATGATTCAAACTTGAGAGCACTAATTTTATCAACGGTTTAATGGATTGGTGAGTTCATACTGACTTGACTATTAGAAGGCAAAGCCTGGTAAGGCAGGCATTAGGTCCCTGAAGTGTTCCTTTGGAGGGTGTATTATGTATCTGGCCTTCCGTGTGTCTCAATCCTAGCCATGGGGAGGTCAGCAACTTCTTCTGCTGTGGTCTCCAGACTGCTGTGGTGTTCTGCTTCACCACAACCTAGGAATAACAAAGCCAGCTGGCCAACCACTGAAACCTATGAACCCAGGGTCAAGAAAACTCCTTTATCCCTTAAGTTCTTCTGTCAGGCATTTTATTGCGAGTTATATCAGAATACAAAATGGTCAAAACACAAAATTCCCAAAAGACATCTCGTGATGGCTGGTGCACAGCTAAGCCCACATTTAGAACTTGGGAACTGCATCAGTTTCTAAAGCAGTCAGTGGGATGTGCTTGCATTACATCCTTCCCAGAAGCATCATAACCATGTAGCAAACTAGTCGGGCAAGCTTGATTTCTGTGAATGGACCCTAAGGATGTGTTTCATAACAGCAGGCCATGGCATGAAGAGGGATATAGCTTTCTGGATTCAGAGAAAGGTGGAGAGAATTAGTCTGTAAACAAGAAAATGACTCATAGTGGCGCAAGAACTATAGAGTGAGAGAAGCCAAGAGTTACAAGGTGGTGACCAGAAGCGTGAGTGCTGCTGGGAAGGACAATGGGACAGCTGTGGCATGGAGGGTACTGTTTGATTCAGTGTGTTGGTTTAACCTTCTTTATAAACACCACTGTTTTTTTTTTCTTTTTCTGAGAGCATTTAAAATAGCATAGGGAGTCCGAATTCTTCTAGATAAATCCTCTTCAGCCAGCAGGTATGGGAACTAAATCTTTACTTACAGTTTCAGATTAGTGTTCTTTAAAAACTATTTCATGCCCCTTGAGTTATCTTTTGTCCGTTTGTTGCAGTCTCCACAAACTAGATGGGGACTATATTTCTTTTCAGATGTCATTTGCCTTCTGGATCCATCATTGATTTTGACATTTTGTTCAAGGCCTCTGAGCAGATGGAGTCCTTTGAATTCAAATCAAGTTTGTCTCAGTCTTCGTAAGTATAGATTAGGCAAAGTAATATGAACTAATGATCAAATAGGTCTATGAAGAAAGTTTAGGACACATAACTTAGAAGTTACAATAACAGTCCATAGGGGAAACTGACATAATACTTTTTAGTGAACATTAATCATTATAATGAAGATTGATTAAAAATCCAAATAGACCAGATTATGACGAGGACTTTAGCAATTTCCAAGACTAAAAGACAATGACATACTAGTTTATTTTATTACTTTCAATCTCTTTATCTATTTCAGAATGTAAAGATATAACAAAGTTAGATTTGGGAATGTATGATGATATAATGGGTTCCTATGAAAAATGATAATGAAGATAAAAAAATAGTCCACAGAGGACAGGGCATACACAGCACTAACCTCCAAGCTGCAGGAAATGAATTAAATATACCTAGACACTCTGAGGCCTGCATGGCATGTGCTGATGCTTGATGGAAGTTCAGATCTTACTGACCTGCTAACTTAGCACTGAATTTCCCCCACACCTTGCAGCCTACGGATTCCTATGTCTTCTGCTACCTCCAGTATGGGGAAGTCAAGGTACATATTAGAACCCAGGGTATATAGCTTCTAGCATCACTTATGCACCACTTAGCATAAAGTCCAAGAAATATAAAATAGAAACATATGCACTTAAATGATTTCATTTTCATTATGTGTAACTTGTTCCCTTATGCCCTCCTCCATTTCTTCAACTTTTGTAGATGAGACTGTATTTAGAAGATGGCTACCATTTTTGTCCCCCAAACTCTGTTACTGAATTTATATCTTTTATATCATATTTTTAATTTACTTTAATTTTTTATACTATATGTTTTGATTATATTTTTCTTCCCCAAATCTTCCCACATCCCTACCCACCCAACTTCAATGTTTTTCTCTTTTTCAAAAAATATTTAAAAAAAACCCAAAATCCCAACAAAACAGAAGGAAACAAAAAGTTGAAAACAAAACTGACCAACCAACAAACAAGAAGAAAACAAAACAAAAACCAAAATAAAAAAAATCACACTAAACACTGGTAGTTCATTTTGTGTTAGACAGTTACTCCTGAGCCTAAGACCTTCTTGGAATATGGTTATTATCCCCAGTTACTCCATTTATATCACGGTTCCCAGCAGGTCTCAACTACAAACAGCTTCTTGCTTGGGTTGAGACTTTGTGTGTATCCATTTCCCTTTCTCTTTGATGAGATTCCCATCTGGCTTGAGGCTGTGCAGATCTTGTACTTGATGTCGCAGTCTCTGTGGGTTCACGTGTGCATTAGCTCTGCTGTGTCTGAAAGACACAGTTCCCTTGGGGTTGTTCACAGACTATAGCTCTTACTATCTTCCTGCCTCCAGTTTTCACAGATCTTTGAGTCTTGAGATAAAGAGTATGATAAAGACATCTCATTAGGTAGAGTGCTCCAAGACCTCTTACACTACACATATTGTTCATTTGCAGTTTTGTTAATTATCATTTACTGCAAGAAGAAGCTTCTCTGAGGAGGGTTGAGTGATACACTGATTTATAAATATTATACTGATTTATGAGTATTGCAACAAGTCATTAGGAATCATTTTATTGCTATATTCATTTAGCAGAATAATAGTAGTAGGTTTTCCTCTAGAGCCCATGACCTATCTGGCCTCAGGTTCTTAGCATTTTTAACAAAGTCAGGGATGAATTCCAACTCACAGAGTTGGTCCTAATTAAATACAATTAAAAAGTTTGTTGCTCCAAAAACATTTTGACCACTATTGTACATAATTGTACAGTTAGATCACCATTGTAGGTTCCTATGTTCATTTCTGGGGAACACTGATGATGACAGTTTTTCTACAGTAGATGTATAGTGCCTTCCAGTACTGTGAATGATATTCATTGGGGTTAAAATTTTTAGTTGGGCACCAGCACAATTTTTTCATTTTCAACGATGTAAGTTAGTGGTGTCTTAAGTAATAGAGCCTTATATACTGTCATATTGTAGAGGGTAACCAATAGCACTGTCAATAACCTCTAATGATTTGAGGGGACTTTTGAGACCATACTAATCAATGACTCAACAATCAATTTGCACTTTTCTGGTGCTGGGGGATATACTTGACAGCATATGACGTTTAGTGGGGGTGATACTCTCTTATACATAAAGACATGAACATCTCCACAAATAAACTTCATAAGCTGATAAAACTTTCAGAAACATAGGACAATACAAAATTAGCACTTAAAAATCTGATGCTTTCCTATATAAAAATGGCAAACATATTGAGAAATAAATCAGGGAAGAAGTCCCATTCACAAAAGTCTAAAAGAATGTATCTTAGATAAACTTTAATCAACAAAATGAAAGGGTTATATCATAAAAACTTTAAGACATTGAAGAAAAAATTGAAAATAAAAGATTGGGAGATCAAAGAATTTCCATGCTCATGGAACATTAGAGGTAACATTCTGAAAATGTTCATACTACCAAGGTAATCTACAGATTCAATACAGTGCCCATAAAAGTTCCAACACAACTCCTCATAGAAATTGAAAAAGAAGTCTGAATTCACGTGGAAATGGAAAAACCCAGGATAATTCAAACAATTCTGAATAATAAAAGAACTACTGAAGATATCATTGGCCCTGGC
This sequence comes from Ondatra zibethicus, assembly GCA_004026605.1. Taxonomy (NCBI): domain Eukaryota; kingdom Metazoa; phylum Chordata; class Mammalia; order Rodentia; family Cricetidae; genus Ondatra; species Ondatra zibethicus. Next base: position 55,246 of record PVIU01011250.1, read on the forward strand.
TTCAAGTTTTACTACAGAACTATAGTAATAAAAATAGCATAATATCCTGGGTGTTGGTGGTGCACATGTTTAATTCCAGCACTGGGGAGGAAGATCTCTAGGGATTAAAGGTGTGTGCCACCACCACATGGCCATACACATTTTTAACAAACCGAAAATCACACTGGAAAAATGACAGCATCTTCAGCAAATGTTGGTAGCATGAGTTCTAATAGGTCTTAATAATTAAAGTCCAGAGTCAGGTATAGGGGAAAGTGCTGAGAGATCAGAGGGATGAAGGAGCCAAACCACTGCCCCTTACCTCTGAACTTCCCAGCCAAAAAGTTCTTGTTTCCCCCCGCCTTATCACTTCCTCTCTCTGCCCAGCCACATCACTTCCTGTCTGCCTGTACAGACCTCTGGACCTCTATGGTTAGCTATTGACTAGCTCTCCTTTCTGATCTTCAGGCAAGCTTTATTTGTACGAATGAGATATCAGCATAGTCAAAATAGATAGCTGAGTATAAAGGATGAAAAATAGGTCCATATCTGTCACTGTGCACAATGCTCAACTCCAAATGGATGAATGACCTCAACATGAGACCAATACTCTGAATATGATGGAAGAGAAAATAGGAAATAGGCTTCAACTCCTAAGCAAAGGGAAAGCCTTCATGATCAGGACAATGATAGCACAGGCATTATAACCAATAATTAATAAATGTGACATCATGGAGATTATTGTTTTCTTTATGACTAAGGTCCCTAGCATTTGAGCAAAGCAGCAGCCTAAAGAACAGGAAAATGTCTTCACCCGTTGTACATATGAGAGAGAGTATCTAGAAAATACAAAGGAATAAAAACAAACAAAGAAGTAAATATCAAGAAGACAAAAACCCTTCTAAAAATGGGGTGACCATTTCACATTGGATTAACAAGTGGTATATTCTGTTTTAGGAAGATGGTTTCTCCTGCTCTCAGCATTGCTTAGTTGTCTGTATTTCTTTGTGAAGGGCTGAAGAATCTTGGGTTTCCTCCAAACTGTTGAGCAAGGTGTACTTATTTAGGAATCTATCTATCTATCTATCTATCTATCTATCTATCTATCTATCTATCTATCTATCATCTATTTATCTATCCATCTATCTATCTACCTATAGATAAGCAAACATGTGAATGAAGGAAAGGAAGTAGAAATGATGTAAGTATAAATTCAAAAAATTAAATAAATATTTTTTAAATATTTTAAACTAAACAGAGTTCTCAAAAGATGAAACTCAAATATCCGAGAAACACTTAAAAAAGTATTCATTTTTTTTTAGCCATCAGGAAAATAAAAATTAAAATTACTTTATCCTAGTCAGGCTGGCTAAGATTAATAAAGCAAATGGTAGTAGATTTTTGTAGGATGTCCTTCTGAATATGTGTTGCTTTGATTGGTTAATGAATAAAGCTGATTTGGCCTATGGCAAAGCTGAATAGAGTAATGTGGAAATTCCAAGCAGATAGAGGAGGACAAAAGGCAGAGTTAGAGAGATGTCATGTAGCTGCTGCAGGAGACAGAAACTTACTGGTAGACTACAACCACGTGGCAATCCACAGATTAATAGAAATGGATTAATTTAAGATATAAGAGTTAGTCCAGAATATGCCTAAGCTATTGTCCAAGCAATGTTTTAATCAATACAGTTTCTGTGTGATTATTTTGGGTTTGGGTGGCTGGGAACAAACAAGCAGTCTCTTCCTACAGTAGATGCTCCCAAGGGTGCAAGGAAAGTGGAGCAGTTGCTCAATGGTGGTGGGTGTGCAAACACTGGTGGTGGGTGTGCAAACACTGGTGGTGGGTGGGTAGACACTATGAAAATAACATGGAGACTCCTCCAAAGTCTGGCAATTGATGTGTCACAAGATACATTTGTACCTTTCTTGGGCATGTACCCCAAAACTCTATATTTTACAACAGAGACTTGCTCATCTGTGTTTGTTACTGGACTGTTCACAATAGTCAGCAGAGCAAGCAACTGATGAACAGACAATTAAAATATGGTACATTTGCAGAATAAAATATTCATCTGTTAAGAAAATTGAAACTATAAATTTCAGGATAGATGGAGCTAGAAACAATCATCCTCAGTAAGGTAGCCCAGACATAGACAAACTTGTTTATTTTCTCATATGTAGATTTATCTTTTAACCTTTAGGTATGTGTGTTTCATTTAGAATATCCATAAAAAGTTATGTAGCTACTGAGGGACCAGGTTGGGGAAGAAAATATCTCAAGGAAGGGGAAAGAGATATAGTATTACAATGGGATTTAGAGGGAACTGGAATGTGAGGATTAGTTGGGGAAGACGATGGGAGGACAGGGTAGAATTGTGAAGATGGGGAGTTATCACTAACACTAAAGACTTTTTACAAAGACATAAGAATACCTGCCACGGTTCAAGCATCCTGAACTATATCCCCGTATAAAACAAATTTAAATGGAGTGAATTCATGTCTTGTGAAGAAATATCTTTTAGTTCTCTCTTTTCCTGTATGATAATACCTTTTCCTTAAAATCTGCCTTGAACTTGTCCAATAGCCACCAACTTTTTTTATGACTCAGTTTCTTCTTTGTATCAGCATGAACCTGTCCTGTGACAGCCTCAGCTGACTGGAGCATAACAGGAAGATCTCATGGTTTGCATCTTTCCCTTCTGGGAAGTCAGTGTTTATCTGAAAAGGTCACAAAACTTCCCTGCTTTTAGAGAAACTGTGAAGAGTCCTCACAAAGTGGATAAGGCAAATGCCTAAAAGGTTTAATAATCTCTTCCTTTAAAGTCACTTCCAGCTAATGTGTTTTTCCTTTCCATGTTAAACAAACAGACAGACAGACAAAAAAACTATTTAGAAATGAATTATTTGACATTGGCAGAAAAAGACTACAGTCTTTGTAGTGATACCTAGAGAGAATTTATTTAGTATATCATTATATTTATTTATTTTAAACAAGGTTTATTTTGTATTTAATTGGAGGAAATATTTTGTTATATACCTGAAACTTTTAGTTCATGTTATATATTCTAGATACTGATATCAAATTTTGATTGAAAACTGATTTACATCATTTAACTCAATGGACCTCCTTTTCCATGTTGAAAGGGATGTAACAGCTAATCTCTAAGGTACATTCCAACTTGACCATATTGCAATTTGATGTGCTTTTCATTTATTGTACATAATAATAGCCCTATTATCAGTCAGAACACTGGGAATCCTGGAGCTATTACCTTTAAGAGTAGTCTAATTAGAGCTCGTGGATCTAATCCTTTCCACTTTAAGGTCTTTCTCAAAGGCCTTAGTTGTATGATGACTTTAAGAAATAGCACTATACTTAGACAGATTCCAGAATATTTTTTATTTTATAGACACAGTGTCTTTATTTCCTAGTAAAGTCATACTGACATACAGTTTTTAAGAAAAAAATTGGCGATAGAAGAAGAGTAAATACCTACTGTGGAGCGTTCCAACGTTTTAGAGCTGGAAGAGGCCCTAGAAACCTCCATCAGGCTTACTAGTATGCAAAATACTAAACGTAAAGCAATACATGTGAACCCAGCTCCTTAATTGGAAGATTAAAATTTTCTAGCACGTGGAAATACTTGGGAATTAAATAGTAAAAGTGAATCAATTTCTAATTTGAAAATAGTTTCAAGTATTCCTGCCAGACAACACATAGAGAAATATATAAGAAAACAGAAAATGATTTTGAAAATTATGTAGATTCATATGGTTCAAATTATAATCTATTAATATTAAGTCTACAAAGACTTCTCAGTCAATAGTGTGCATTGTGCTCAAATAAACTTGGGACACATTGCTTCAGACCAAGTCTAGTTCTGTTCTAACTGACGTACATTTAAGAGTACTGATATTTTAGTGTGTCGTGTGGATTGTCTATCTGTGCATGACCACTTTAGGTTATGAAACTATTTTAAATAAGTGCATTAACCACTGAACTTTTAGGTGTTTTCATATAGATCAAAGTACAAAACAGGAACGAGGAGAGTAAAATGGTAAAATGAAGTAAAGCCGGACAAAAGTTGAGCACGCTTGGAGCGTGCTGCTGTGCTTGCCGTAAACGCTTGGAGCGTGCTGCTGTGCTTGCCGTAAACGCCTGGCTCATGTCGCCTTCTCAGGGTTTGACTCACTTGAAGTTTATAACTTTGTTTTCATAGCATTCTTTTGCATCCGGATCTTGCTACCTCATTTTGTTGCTTCACTATCTAAGCCTAAATGTGGCCCTTTATCTGTTATCTGCCTTCCCTCTCCGCTCCTCTCTCAAATTTCCTAAGAAATTTTGGTAGCAAAGACAGCAAGAGATAAAATTGGAATTTTATCTCCACTGTTCAAAAAGATCATCCCATTATTCCTGTTTTCTGCCAAAGCTTTGGGCCACATTACTTCCCACTTTCTCTTTCAGTGTTGTAATAACTTCCTAACTATCTCTCACGTACTCTTTTACAAACTCTTCCTATTGTCTCACAAATAAACATTGAAAATGTGGTTCTTACTGTGCCTTTTTATTCCATATCTTCCACTATCTTCTTCCTTACAGCAAAATAACAATCCTCTTAATGTGCTCCATAGGCTCTTTCAGGACATTGCCACATTAGCCTTTAACGATTCCACATTTCTTTTCTGTTTTTCAGTCAGGCATATTCAACATAATAAATTCATAGCAAAACTAGAAGTATTTAAAATGCATGTTTTGCTAAGTATCAAAGTTCATACGATATGTGTGTGTGCTTGTGTGAGTGTGTGTGGTGGGGTGTGTATATACCACAGAATGTGTCAGAGGTCAGAAGATAACCTCAGTTAACAGCCCTTGAATTCTACCTTGCAGGGGTATGGTGGGGGGCTTCTTTTTGCGTCACTGTATATCAGGTTGATTTGAGTTTCTGGGGATTTAAATGTCTTTGCCTCTCATCTTGCTGTAGTTCATTTTCACAAGGAACACTGGAATTAAACAGAGCTACTACAACCCCACCTTTATTTGGGTCAGGCGACTCAAACTTAAGTATTCATATTTTTGTGGCCAGCATTTTGTCCAGTGAATCATCTCCTTATCTCACTACAGAATATTTCTATCGTCCTGGAAAGTTCTCTTTGACACCACTCAAAAACTGAAAGAAGCAACACCCAGACATTTTCTATTTTTATCATTGAGATGTTTGTTTGTTTGTTTTGTTTTGTTTCTAAGTTTAAATGGAGGATGCCCTGACCTATTTAAGGAGTTACAGGGTCTGATCCACCATTGTTGCTGTGTGTGAGAAACTCCTCTCTACAAGTAGAGAAGTTTCAAAACACATGCCCAGCTGTTCCCTAATTCTTAGTCTTTAGCAAAATATCTGGTCACAGATAATACACTCATCATATACAGTTAATCCTTTAGTGATGGGGTTATGTTCTAAGAATGCAGCACCAGGAAGCTTCATTGATGTTCTAATACTGTACAGTGTGTTCATACACAGTAAGACAGCAATATCTCATATCTCATGTGATAAAATCTCATGAAACCATTATTGGATATATGAGTTATCATTGACTAAAGTGATTCAGCACACAAATATATTAGTCATTGCTTTAATAGGTTATAAAATTTCCTATTTTTGAATAAAGTTTTGTTGTAAAAACATACAAAATGGACAATGGATCCTATCCAGTATGAAAAAGAAAATACTTTCTGAATCTAACCAGATGGACATATGGCATTCAGTGAGTCAGTTTTGAAGAGAATACACTGATTATTCTAACATTTGCTTGAAACTTAAGCAGCTTTGTGTTTTCACTTAGTTTATAGTTAATACTTCTTTTTTGAAAACATATTTCATACAATATAATCTCATCATAGTTTTGACTCCCCCAAATCCTCCAAAATCCTTCTATTTCTTCCACCTAATTTCCACTTTCTTTTTTATAACAAAATAAAAAGATAAAACAAAAGCTAATCAATCAGAAGGGTACAAAATAAACAGGAGAAAGAACCCAACACAAGGCACAAAGAATAGCTACCCACTGATTTGCCCCATAAAAACACTATAGAAGACATAATAAAAATGCAAGGGACATTCAAATGCATGCTATATTGGTTTCTAGATTGCCATACCTCATTCAGGATGACTTGTTTTCTAGTTTCATCTGTCTACCTGTAAATTTCATGAGTGATTTATTTTAAACACTGAGTAATACAGCATTGTGTAAATGTGATACATTTTATTTATTCATTTTTCTGTTGAGAAGCATCTAGGTTGTTTTGAATTTCTCTATGTTATGAATAAAGTATCTATGATCATAGCTGAACCAGTATCTCTGTGGTATGATGAAGCATAATTTAGGTATATTTCCAAGAGTGGATCTTGCAGTAGATTGTTTCTCATCCCCACAAGGAACTGCCATATTGAATTTGATAGTGGCTGTATAAGTTTGCACTGCCACCAACAATGGATGAGTGTTCTCCTTACTCCACATTCTCACCAGTATGAGCTGTCACTTGTTTTTATTGATCTTAATCATTCTTACTGCTGTAGGATGAAATCTTATAGTAGTTTTGATTTGGAGTCCCCTCATAAATAAAAATATTGAAAAAATTTTCAGTGAAGAGACTGTTACTTTTGAAGGTAAAAATATATCTTACAATAATTTTAATAAAACAGTGCAGTAAGGCTAACCTTTATGTAACAAACATAAGAAAATTAGTACTAAAAGAATTTCTATTTTACCATAATTGAATTTTTGCTACAAAATGTTTGAAAATTTTTCTTCCGTGTGGTACTCCATTGTGTAAATGACCACATTTTTCTTATCCATTTTTTGGTTGAGTGGCATTTAGGCTGTTTCCAGGTTCTGGCTATGACAAACAAAACTGCTATGAACATAGTTGAGTGCATGTCCTTGTGGTACAATTTATCATCCTTTGGATATATACCCAAAAGTCGAGTTGAGTTTTATGCAGGATGATACACATGTATCTGTTTGTATTCTTCTACATGCAGCAGTTCAATTCGAACAATACTATTTGTCAAGATTTTTTTTCAGTGTGTATTTCTGAATATTTTTAGTCTAAAATCAGGTGTCCATAGGTGTGTAGAATCATGCATAGGTCTTCAATTTGATAGCATTGGTCAGCATATCTGTTTTTGTGTCAATATCATGCTGTTTTTATTACTATAGCTCTGCAGTATAACTTGAAATTGGGAAGGGTGATTTCCCCAGCAGTTCTGTTTTTATTCAGGATTCTTCCAGTTAGACTGATTATTTTGTGTTTCACTATGAAGCTGTTATCAAAAGTAAGATTTGGGGGACAAAATTTTGACATCTTACAAATAAATATTCTGTAGTTGTAGAGTACCTGACCCTGGGTCTCTAGTTTTCCCGATTGAAAAAGTCTTTATCTGTTTGTGGGAACAGAGGTGAGAAAGAAGAAGTAAGAGTCTGGACCTTTTTAGTACCTTTTGTCTATGATCAGATATCTATTATTGAGACTTCTTTTGTTTATGATCAATGAACATGATGGCTGTTCTGACCAGATCATAATGCAGACTCCATTCCTTCAGAGATTTATAGACTTAAAATTGTCCTTTAATTAAATATTAGTAATTATCTTAGAAATTCTAGCTGTAATAAATCATAAAGCTCAAAGGACACATATGGGGGTAGCTTTCAAAACCAACATTCCAGGGAAAACAAGGACATTTTGTAAACTATAATTTTACATTAAACTCTCAATTTATAAAAAATTTATCTGAACACTGGTTTTTCTGCAATCTCAAAATTTGTGAAGTTGAGGAAGATAACTGTGAGTTTTGGGACAGTTGAACTAAAGTAAGGAATTCTAGGTAGTCCTGAGCTACTCAGGAAAACCCTGTCTTAAAATAAAATCAATTGCAAAACAAACCAAAAGGGGCCCTGGTTTCTATCCCCAGCACAGTAACCCCCAACCTGTAGCCAAAAACCATTACATTTTGAAAGAAGTATTATATAATATAATATAAATGGGTATGGTATTAAAATTAATTATGGGATGGAGAGGCGGTTGAGTGGTTAAGAGATGCTCTGCTCATGAGTTGATTCTTAGCAACCACATGGTGGCTAACAATTAATTGGAAAGTAAAAGAAAGCAAAGGTAATTTGAAAATGTGCTACTTTAATATTTTTTATTAATACTGACAAATACCTCCAATTTACAGCCTGGATTGTTAAAATCCAAAGTTAATTAAGATATTTATGTAAAATTCTCAATGAGAAGAAAAGGGTACATTTTAATTATAACTTGCACTTTAATATTTACTAAATGTCTGTTTTAATTTGGTGTCATGGAATATGTTGTTCATTATAATCTTCTTTAACTTTGCACCTTCCAAGTTTTTCACAAATTGGATACATTTCTAAATTTATTTTGGTTATTAGAAATAAATTAGCTGCATTTGAGTTCATCACCTGATTTATGTTTTAGTAATCTTCCTCTTTTCTCTGTTTTAAACTCAATTTTGATATTTCCACTAAGAATTTGGCCCAGTTTTGCCTTTGCGATTCTTTATTGTCAACAGCATAACATCACTTGTTAACTAAAACCCAAATTGCTGGGTACACAGATTTTTTTCTTAATTAAATAATTTGAGATGGGAAGATCCACTTTTATTCTAGATCTTCTGAGGTGTGAAGATCCAACTTTAATTTGAATCACAAGCTCCGGTGGCAGCCTAGATACAGGTGAGGGGAGAATGAAGCTGTCATTCTGCCCGCTTCCTTTCTCCTTATTAGCAAGACCATTCCTTCATCAGCATTTGGGCCTACTTCTTCGGAATGTTGTTATGTACTGAGATATCCAACCTTGGGGACTGAACAGCTACTGGATCCGTGTTTTTTGTGCTGTACCATAGCCTGCAAAACACTCTAATTAATTCACTTTCTTCATCTGTCTGTCTATCCTCTGTCTGTCTATCTATTCTTCTAACCATCAATCCAGCTATCTATCTATCTATCTATCTATCTATCTATCTATCTATCTATCTATCTATCTATCTATCTATCATCCTAACCATCCATGCATCCATCAATCCATCCATCTATGCATCATCCATCCTTCTTTCTCTTCTGTCTCTTCTATATCTGTATGTCTATCTCTTCCTAACCATCAATCCATCCATCTATCTATCCATGCATGCTTCCCTGAATCAATCCCTGCATCCACCCATCCTATCTATCTATCTATCTATCTATCTATCTATCTATCTATCTATCTACCTATCTATCATTTATCTATATGTCTATCTGTCTGTGTGTCTATCTACTCATTCTATAAGTTCTGTTCCCAAGAGAACCCTGATTAATATAATTACTAGTTTAAAGAGTGTTCCCAAATCATGCTAAGAGGAAAGGATGAAAACACTCTTGGTTAATTTCTTACTAAAAATCATATGTAATTACTAAAAATATTAGACTAAGGCTTATTTTGACAAATGGCATTAGGGAACTTAAATTCTGTAATTAGGGTGTTTATGTTGGTAAAATTAACTAGAGTAAAAGAGGCTTGTGGAAAGTTAATCAGGATCATTCAAAAGTTAACCATGTGTTCAAAATAAATATTTTATATTAAAGAAGCATTTTCCTATGAAACATATACACTAATACAAGCCACCACAAATTCTATTTGAAGACAATGCTATAATTTTTATTCTATCTTATTTACTTGACCCTAACTCCATATTTTTGAAAATGCTGGGGTCTCACATACTTGCTATTTTAATAATTTTATATACAATATTCTAAATTGCCCTTGCATCTAAAAACAAAACAAAGCTGAATGCATTTGCTTAAAACAAAGACCATGTTGATACTGTGGAGACAAATGAGTGACACCCCCTTAGCCAGATTCGTGGAAAGAATGCAATTATTAGCATCAGTTTTGGTCATAACATTACAGTAACGTCGATGGTAACTTGTTTATGTCATATGCTGAGTGAGGAATTTCACTCTCCAGATAGTGGCAGAATGTAAACAGTGGAAAAATATTAATTAGTATTGGACAGTAGCTAATATTTTTATATTGGGAAAACAAGATGTGTTTGGTCACGTCTTAAGTACTACTGTCTGTATACATTATTTTTTAAAAGTTCCTTTAAACGGTGCCCAGCTTAGCTCCCTATTCAACTTTTACCTTATGGAGAAAAGCAAAGTAGAACAACATTATTCTGGAACCAGTTTTCAATCATGGTGTCCTCAAATACTGATCTGATAGCCATACTGAAAAAGCCCAGTTGCTTTCTAGGTGGTGCTGCAGTTTCTCTCCTTCCTTCCTTCCTTCCTTCCTTCCTTCCTTCCTTCCTTCCTTCCTTCCTTCCTTCCT